>WITN01000193.1:0-126548 GCA_015025155.1 Lactarius quietus | reverse complement strand
CTAGTGCACCAGGTCCAATGGGATCAGAAGAGGATGTCCCTGATGCAGACATTCCCTGTTGGTCTGTTTCTTTATTCTATATATGCGATTCTAAAACATGTTGCATATAGCATCACAATCTACTCATAGCAACCCTGATATTTCATCTCCCATGGTATCACAGAATCAACACCTTGGTAAGCACACCATGCATATCATACATATGCTGTTGATTCATTTATATTGTATTGTAGTAAGTGGTGGACCCTCCACACAGTATCCACAGATAGGCCGGACAACTGCAGAGCTCAATGCAGCACATGAAGATCATCTTCTGAACCCACCTTGTGTCAATGCACCACCGACAATGTTCCATATATCAGGAGGAGCACGAGAATATCAGATTAACACAAAAGGCTAGGTGTGTATGATACATCACATATCATATATGAACTGCTTTCTGATCATTACAAAGGGAAATAGGCATTGATGGAAGACGCCTCCAGCAAGGATGATATAAAGGAGTAGCATATCCACATACCTATTTATACCTCTATACATTGTGCATATGCCTAATGTGTACTCCGACATTGTGAGGTGGATTTTCATATATTATAGATTCCGAATGTATATAAATATACTCTGGAGTATGTGTGATATCATGTAGACTCAGAAATGTGTGAGTTGGTGCACACTCTCCAGAGTATGTGTATTACTTGCACACTCCATAATACATGCAGACAAATAGTTGACATTGTATCGTATCTGAAATACTCTGATGTACATGTATGGTTAAAACCAACATACTTAGGAGTACATTCATATATGTACTTCACAGCATATATATATGTGATGTGTCACTAAATATAGTCTGGACATATGTGCCCTAGTATATTTACCATGGCATATGTAGCCTGGTATGTGTGATGACACATATGCTATGGTATATGTATATGTCCAGGACACATATGCTCTGAGATATCTTCTAATTCACAGAATGATGTCTTTCTCAATGTGTTTCCGCCCTGAGCTGACATCGGCTAGCCCATGAGTATAGGAAGAATATCACATTTCGGCTGAGATTGGTTGGCCCATGAGTATTGGGGCGGATCACCATTGTACGACCATCAATTATGGGAGATGTCAGGACATTGGCTGTCAGTTCAACTTGATTATGTAATAATAATTGCCTTTTATGGACACTAATTTGCGGTTCAGGACCAGGGTCCGGTCCAGGGTTCATGGTGGAAAAAGACCCGAACCAGACCACACCAAACCAGACCCCAATGGGTTTGCAGTTTGGCCTTAGGCCTGAACCAGACCTGGGTCCAGTTTGGGGTTCAGGAAAAAGCCTCCAAACTGGACCGAACTGGACCACAGCATCCCTATGCTATACATGTGAGTTTCTGGGTTTCCAGGTTTCCAGTTCTGGAAACTGAGAAAACTGGAAAAAAACCCTAAAAACGTGCCGAAAATCCAGAAACCAAAATGCCGATTTACTGATGGAGAGTGGCTCGCACTCAGTGCTCAAAGACAATAGAGGAAGGCCCAAAGGGACCTCCTTCTGTTTAGTCACTAACCACTACCAATCAGTAATCCAGTCAAGTCAAATTAAGTAGTATGCTAATTTGCTTGTGTGGAGGAATGCAATCCAAAGATCAAACAGTTGTAATAGTACAGTGGAATGAACTGAAGTAACGTAGAAGCACCAAGGCAAGAGCTAACGCAGCTGTGATGTTGATGATATTGTAACATGGGTATCTAAGAATTTGACCACATCCTGGCCACGCAGTCCCTTAATTGTTGTAAGACTTCCTCCGAGAGCACATCTTGGTGGACACCAAGAACGTGGGTCTTTATTTTGTCAACCCGCTTCCAATGGTAAGCGCAGAATGGGCATTGCGGAGCGGTTTGTGTACCTCATTGGCATGCCGCTTAAGCTCTTGCAGTCTTGCAAAGCGTTTGCCGCATATATCACAGAAGGGACAATCGCCACTTGAAGTTGTAGGCCCTGGGCCTGGCAATCGAGATGTCCACGGGACTGTCAGCGCTGACTCTGACAGCAGGGATGACGACTGCTCCAACTCTGAGTCTGACGGCACCGACTTTGACAGCGGGAATGACAACCACTGTGACTCTAAAAAAAAAAAAGAGGGACATTCTTGGGCGAGATGTCGCGACTGGCAGTGCTGTCTCGCAACACCATACATACGTTGCGGCACTGAGAAGCTTGGTCAATTTGTATTACACAGAGGATACCCGGCTCAGGAGGTTCAGAAATGGCTGAGGCCAATACGCAGGAAAGATGGATTCAGAGCATAACGCCCGTGAAGCGCGTGACAGCGCGAACGTCCTCGTATTAAAATCTGAGTACAACCTCACATGGACTATTTCTCCGCTCGTGAACTAGGAGATACCGTCATTGGTTACTGGAAGGATTGGCTACAATGTGCTGACCTTAGGATTTCAAACCTGGATTCCCCACCCCGCCCCTAGCCAGCACTGGGAGACAACTGTAGTTATCGGACTTGACGAAGTTGGGAAGATGCCAATGGAAATCTAGTCGGTTACCCCGACCTGCGGAAGTACCAGCCCAATTTACTGGAGTCGAGATGGCTTGTAAGCAAAAAGCGTACTCGCAATATGTTGGATTTATCTAACCTTTGGAAAAAGACGGTCCTAGAGCAATTGGAACAGCAAGTCCTGCAAGAAGTAGACCAGCCGGCCCTAGAAGCAGGCGGTTCGGAGCTTATGCAGGTACGTCTCACTGATGATGCTGCAATGATAGTAGATGAAGTCCCACCTCCTCCCGAGGCTGAAGACGGCGAAATCATTGACAGACACACAGGCAGTATTCCCCTTCTGCGCCCGATGCTTGGCAAACTGGCGCGTCCGGCACTGGTCGTATGGTGCAAATTAGTACCTGTACTAGTAACATGACACCTTGCGAGGTATGCGAAGATGCAGCGAACCCACACCTTTAGAAGGAATAAATTGCAATTCACGAGTTATCCGTTTCGGCGGTAGTACCACGTAAATATCGGTATATCAGACATACTAACCGAGGGGAAGGAACCCTAAACCTAAACCTAACCCAAGACCTAAAAACCGTGCGTACTATACTTAATAGTATTTAATACCTTATTGGAGCTAAAAGTAAACTCCAGCTCAACCTAAAAGGTGCGTAGGGCCTATATTTTTCAAGCCCAGTTCTTGCGACCTTCCGGCCATAACCGGACTTGGCGCTCGGCTCGGCCAACTCGGCCAACTCGGAAAGAGCCGTGTCACGTGACTAGCTTATGTAATGTGAGTCTAGACTTTATCACGTGACTTTAAGCGCTACTGTTCGGCAAAATCCGGTCACGTGACCAAAAAATCACGTGCAAAGGTGAGCGCATACTTAGAAATTGTGACAAAAAAGAATATTAACGGCACTCCAAACTCCGTTTCTTAGTCACGTGCATAAGGTAATGTCGTCGAAACTTCCAGCAGATTCTGGAACATTCTAGGCAAAGTAAAAATAGAAGTCAAACTCCTCCTCAATCTGAGTCTGGAGTGGAGCTGATGAGCTTATAAGCGAAATGGTTTGGAGCGGGGGTTTTCCTTTCTTTCCCCCGTCATTCTCCCTGACTTTTCGTCTCCCTCATCCGGAGACTTCATTACACAAGGACCTCGCAAATCGCTTCGCGATTTGCTCGCCCCCCCTAAACCCTAAACCTCCGCCTCTGCTTTCCCAAGCACTATGTCCGTTTGCAATACTGCAGCTCACGCCGATGACATCACCTTTTCACGCTGCCGCTGAATTCTCCTCATCATGCTGCAAGTCGGGCCTCTTCCACCAGCGTGCTGTCAAAAGATGGCAAAGGCGAAGTGAAAACCGATACCGGTGCTTCCATGCTCTTCCCACTTGCACCTTTCACCTGCCCCGACTTCTAACAACAGACGTCAATATGACCAATCGATCTCACTCGATACTCACTGCCTTGGGGACCTCTGTCAGCGGAAGCATCGACGTTGTGTCCTTTTTACCAGCCGTGCGCGACCCGCAGAACCTTTAGAACCAGTGGCCAATGAGGCCGCATGGGATACCTTTTCAGGTGAGGGGATCTTCAGCAAAATCCGCGGCTGATGGTTGGCCTGATGAGAGAGGCGCTGGCTCCCTTGCTGCAGCGCTAGCCGCACTCAAAGCCGACATGGCCAGCACGCGCGCCATGCGAGGGGGATTGCTCTCTGACGATGCTCATGCACTATCAGCCGACGAAATGATGAGGCTTGGCACAGATGGTCTGGGCGACTGCATAGCGCCAGCTATCAGATCGACATGCGCAAGCAGCTGAGACCGCGGCAACTCTTGCGGCTGAAACTCCGCCAACCACTCCAAAACATCCTCCATGCCCTCAACAAGGACTGGCGAATGCTTCAGCCAACAAGAGTTCGCAAACTTGCGGATCACGTTCCGTATATCCACCACAGCTGGTTAACCTCAGGGTTCCTACGGCCCTTGTTTGGTTCACCCTGGCTGAGCACCTCCACCAGATTCTGAAATCGTAAGTCTTCGGGTTGCGAAGCATGTGCAGCACTGCATGAAGGAAGCATACCAATTTGTCTGAAAAG
Organism: Lactarius quietus; assembly: GCA_015025155.1. Taxonomy (NCBI): domain Eukaryota; kingdom Fungi; phylum Basidiomycota; class Agaricomycetes; order Russulales; family Russulaceae; genus Lactarius; species Lactarius quietus. The sequence continues at coordinate 121,955 of WITN01000193.1, read as the reverse complement.
TCGCGCGCCCAAATCTCTGCCTCCTCCGAAGTTGGTACGTTTCCGTTCAAGAATGCTCACATCCCAAGCAATGCGGTGGGACTGTTATCGTACACAGCTTCCATGAATGTGGTATGACAACACAAAAGTCGTGAGGTAGATATGATGCAAGTTGGAGCACAATCAGGAGGAGGATGCAAGGACAGCACATACTGTCTTATCTCTCAGCAATCTCCATCAGAAAGCAGCGCGTCACCGAAGTGCAAACTTAATCCGAATAGGCCCTCATAAAGAGTCTAGCCCTACATGCTGCTTAGCGCCCAATCACTTGCGCTGATCAGTGCGCCCTACCATTTGCGTAAGATATGTTCACACCGTTTGAGCCAGCGCGATAAGTCAGCAAATGTGCATATGTAGTGCGCCCAGGTACCAAACTGTGCACATTAGCCCTAAAATGACATGCACAAATTGGGACATTGTCACATTATGCTACGTTCATTGGGCGCACTGTACATGACTAAGCGCAGATGGCTAGTGCAGGACAGTACACGTGCATCCTGGACGCACACAGGTGCACTGTGGTTGCATATCAGAGTGGTATATGCGAGTTTGATGAACACGTGCACTTAACACATGCGCGCACTGTATGGTGCACTGTACATGACTGAGGACAGATGGCTGGTGCTGAACAGTACGCATGCATCCTGGACGCACATGGCTGCACTGAGGTTGCATATCACAGTGCTTTATGCAAGTTTGATGCATGCATGCACTTAACACATGCGCACACTGTATATGCACTGTACATGACTATGCGCAGATGGCTAATGCAGGACAGTATGCGTGCGTCCTGGATGCACAGGCATGCATACAATGTGCAGACCTGAGTGGTGATGTTGCATGGGCAGCCCCAGTGCAGTGTGTGTGCGTCCTGTGTGCACAGATGGGTGGTGCTGCAGTGTGCGCAGCTCCAGTGCACTGTGCGTGCATCCTGGATGCACAGGCATGCATACAATGTGCATCTCTGACTGGTTATGCAGCATGGGCAGCCCCAGTGCAGTGTGTGTGCGTCCAGGACGCACACATATGCACACTGTGTGCATGGATGGGTGGTTCTGGAGTGTGCGCAGCCCCAGTGCACTGTGCGTGCATCCTGGACGCACACATATGCACACTGTGTGCATGGATGGGTGGTGCTGCAGGGTGCACAGCTTCAGTGCACTGTGCGTGCGTCCTGGACGCACAGCCATGCATACAATGTGCATCTCTGACTGGTTATGCAGCATGGGCAGCCCCAGTGCAGTGTGTGTGCGTCCAGGACGCACACATATGCACACTGTGTGCATGGATGGGTGGTTCTGGAGTGTGCGCAGCCCAGTGCACTGTGCGTGCATCCTGGACGCACACATATGCACACTGTGTGCATGGATGGGTGGTGCTGCAGGGTGCACAGCTTCAGTGCACTGTGCGTGCGTCCTGGACGCACAGCCATGCATACAATGTGCATCTCTGACTGGTTATGCAGCATGGGCAGCCCCAGTGCAGTGGTGTGTGCGTCCAGGACGCACACATATGCACACTGTGTGCATGGATGGGTGGTTCTGGAGTGTGCGCAGCCCCAGTGCACTGTGCGTGCATCCTGGACGCACACATATGCACACTGTGTGCATGGATGGGTGGTGCTGCAGGGTGCACAGCTTTCAGTGCACTGTGCGTGCGTCCTGGACGCCACAGCCATGCATACAATGTGCATTCTGACTGGTTATGCAGCATGGGCAGCCTCAGTGCAGTGCGCATGCGTCCTGGACGCACATATATACACACTGTGTGCATGGATGGGTGGTGCTGTATAGTGGGTAGTCCCAGTGCACTGTGCGTGCGTCCTGGACGCACATATATGTACATGGTGTGCACACATAGGTGGTCCTGCAGTGTGTGCAGCTCTATGTGATGCACATCCATCCAGGATTCATGGTAAGGTCTATGTACACATTTGCATATTCTTGCACCTCTTCTCTCGGATGTACATCCACCCTGGGCATGCAGGAGAGGTGTGTTACATGTCCCAGTATCTACCCACAAGTATTGTACCATCAGGAATGAGCTGGTCCATGTTCATGTTATCCATGATCAAGTCCTCTTACATCGGTCTGCAGGAGTAACACATGTACTCATACAGGCCTATATACTGGCCTCAGCATGGACTGCGCTTGGCCAGCCCTGCTCATCTGACTCCCACTTCTTCCCCACCGTACCCTCCTCTTGCTCCACCCTATGCATCTCCTGGCTCACCCTATGCCCCTCCTGCCCCACCCTACCCTCCTCCTGCTCCACCCTATGCCTGTTCTGCCTCACCCTATGCCACTCCTGCCCCACCCTACACCCATTCTGCCTCACCCTATGCCACTCTTGCCCCACCCTATGCCTCTTCTACCTCACCCTATGCCCCTCCTGCCCCACCCTACACCCATTCTGCCCCACCCTACACCTCTCCTGCCCACCCTATGCCCCTCCTGCTCACCCTATGCCCCTACTTGCCCTAGCCCTACCTCACCCTACTCCCTACTGCCTCACCCTAGGCCAACCCTATGCTGTACAGCTAATATCGGGACCCTAGGGTGGTGGAAAAAGTGCCCATAACCCTTCTTCTACTAACAATGCCGACCTCTCTATTTTTTCAAATGACCACCATGACACCACAGCTGTGGACATTTCCCTCTTCACTCTCAATGACAAGGGAGTCATTGCTGATGTGAGTTGCTATTGTTCCCTCTTAGCCGAAGAAGAGGAGTTGCGTGAATGCAAAATCACCCTCACCCATGCCTGGATCGACTGGCGTTATAAAGTGGGACCTGTGCGTAACCGTCTCACAGCTGCTCAAGCCCATGGCCGTATTCACCCCTACCTCACCAACACTACCCCCATCCCTCTCGCCAACGCCTCAGAAATTACTCCAACTATTGCTGACATCATTCAGGAGGGCAGAGCCAACGATGTTGTGTGGTTGGGTATGCCTCAACTCCATGATGAAGAAAGTCCTGGCAATAATCCGAAGACCAGTCACTCCACCACCGCCAATCACCCCTGAACCCCTCAGGGCTTCACTAAAGGGCCTAAACGCCCCTCACAGCACCCCTGCCTGTATTGCGACAAGGTGGGACATCCTTCTGCCCATTGCTTGCGCCCACATATCCTTTGCTACGGCAAACCTTCGTGTCTGGTACCTCATACTCACAAGAATGTCGGCACCACTTGTGATTATTATCACGGCGACAAGGAAGTTGACTGGAAGAATTGCGCAGACAGTTATGCATACGACAAGGTTAACCAAGAAGCCCAGGACCATGGTGACTAGTAGCACATGGACGTCCTATCTTAGAAAGGGGGTCATGTCATGATCACACAGCGCATTTGAAACGCTTACTTTTCTTTTTCTCCTTCCTTCTCTTACTCAGCCTTGACGACTCATCCTCTTTCCTTTTCTACCCTTCCATTGTTCCACGTTCAGGTCATCCTTTGTTCTGACTCATTACTACCAACTCATGTTTACTATACAATGACTCTTCCTAGGATTCCCATACTATGCCCTGGAGGCTGTACTATTACAATGACTCATACGCGACTCATACACTGTGACTCATCTACCTGTACTATAGGGTATATAAGACCTAGCCTGTATCCTCTTGTACCCCAGCTTTGTCTTTGTTTCTATCTTGCGAATCACATTGTTCCACTCTGCTCTTCCATTGTTTTGGCTGCAAAGCCTCATCGAATCACCAAGTCACTGAACCACTGAACTACCTTGAACCCACAAAACCCTTGACCATCATCACACGTGTCTACTTGTATCTCTGAACCTCTGAACCCTTGGTCCAGTCACTGTATCACTGTCTTAGGCTCATGTCGAGCAACCTATGTCTCTGCAAGGACGTAACACTCAGTATTCATATATGACTAGAGTATCTCATATATCTGTATATCAGAAATTGAGGAGGTGGTTTTATAATCATTCTGATCCCCCACACCGCGGACCATCAGGTTTATTCAGAAATGGTCTGCAAGGAATGTATTCTATCATGCAAGAAGGATGATATCATGACACTTGCTCAAGACATTTCTGGATGTGCTCCAGGATCTCAGGCCTTCTTAGAAGCACTTCAAGATGCCACTACCCAGTTTAGGAATGAATTATCCATTGAAGAGGTAGAGATGTATGAAGATATGGGAGAGATTGGTCAGAGAATACTCCCCCAGAGCATATTCAATCGAGGCAAGTGATTTGACAGTATGCTATGTATCAGCTCACTCAGTGACATGTTAGAATGGCCTCTGCAGCAATTCAACGCTGTATAGTTCGGGACTTTCAAACCCAATTGTATCGAACATGTGGAGTCCAGAGCATAGTCTTAATTGCATATGCAAAAGAAGATGGGACGCCACAAGTTGCAATGTATGTGATTACATATGATTATAATATTCCAAGATTGATTAGTAGATGTTCAGGGATGAATGGAATAATGATCTAAATGATGGTATGGACTTTGGCACCTTCTATCCAAACTGGAGAAATACAGAGGTCTGGGACCAATGGAAGAAATATTCCAGATACTGCTTTGGAACAGGTTCGTGATATGTTTCCTATGAGATATATATATCTAATGGATATACAGAGGAAGATAGGAATGCTATTAATGATCAATCAAAGACAATTAAGATGACAATTGATATCATTACTGATGAAGATGGAGAACCTGAAGTTCCTTCAGTGACTGAAGCCAGTGGATATCAGACGAAGGTTGTTCAAGCTGCCTTGAGGAAGTATTGCATTGCCCATATGCGTGAGTAAGACATATTCCTCATATGATATATACTTACATATGTGCACTAGGGTTCATCTCCAGAAAAAAGAAGGCATATATTCCCTGGGCCAAGGTGACAAAGGACCCAACTGCCTGGGTAAATGAAGAATGCTATCCACCTGGATTCCAATGGGTGGACCCCTCAAAGATTCGGGTTAATGAGGTTTTCCACCTCTTTGATCACTGAAGGCAGCGAAAGGATCCAGATTCAATCCTATTATATGGAACCCATCCTGTGAGATAATGGCTGATATTGAGAGGCCAGTTCAACAAAAACAAACTTGGAGGTCAGTGCACAGTAGCAATAACCGTGAACCAAGGAGGAATAGTACAGAGGAAGAAGACTTTGGCCCTGCAATGGCTGGAGTCTCTGAAGATGATATTCAACCCCAATATTCTCCATCTCCACCTGTATCCTCAATGTCTTCGAAGAGAACCCCTAGTGCACCAGGTCCAATGGGATCAGAAGAGGATGTCCCTGATGCAGACATTCCCTGTTGGTCTGTTTCTTTATTCTATATATGCGATTCTAAAACATGTTGCATATAGCATCACAATCTACTCATAGCAACCCTGATATTTCATCTCCCATGGTATCACAGAATCAACACCTTGGTAAGCACACCATGCATATCATACATATGCTGTTGATTCATTTATATTGTATTGTAGTAAGTGGTGGACCCTCCACACAGTATCCACAGATAGGCCGGACAACTGCAGAGCTCAATGCAGCACATGAAGATCATCTTCTGAACCCACCTTGTGTCAATGCACCACCGGACAATGTTCCATATATCAGGAGGAGCACGAGAGATATCAGATTAACACAAAAGGCTAGGTGTGTATGATACATCACATATCATATATGAACTGCTTTCTGATCATTACAAAGGGAAATAGGCATTGATGGAAGACGCCTCCAGCAAGGATGATATAAAGGAGTAGCATATCCACATACCTATTTATGACCTCTATACATTGTGCATATGCCTAATGTGTACTCCGACATTGTGAGGTGGATCTTCATATATTATAGATTCCGAATGTATATAAATATACTCTGGAGTATGTGTGATATCATGTAGACTCAGAAATGTGTGAGTTGGTGCACACTCTCCAGAGTATGTGTATTACTTGCACACTCCATAATACATGCAGACAAATAGTTGACATTGTATCGTATCTGAAATACTCTGATGTACATGTATGGTTAAAACCCAACATACTTAGGAGTACATTCATATATGTACTTCACAGCATATATATATGTGATGTGTCACTAAATATAGTCTGGACATATGTGCCCTAGTATATGTACCATGGCATATGTAGCCTGGTATGTGTGATGACACATATGCTATGGTATATGTATATGTGCCAGGACACATATGCTCTGAGATATCTTCTAATTCACAGAATGATGTCTTTCTCAATGTGTTTCCGCCCTGAGCTGACATCGGCTAGCCCATGAGTATAGGAAGAATATCACATTTCGGCTGAGATTGGTTGGCCCATGAGTATTGGGGCGGGATCACCATTGGTACGACCATCAATTATGGGAGATGGTCAGGACCATTGGCTGTCAGTTCAACTTGATTATGTAATAATAATTGCCTTTTATGGACACTAATTTGCGGTTCAGGGACCAGGGTCCGGTCCAGGGTTCATGGTGGAAAAAGACCCGAACCAGACCACACCAAACCAGACCCCAATGGGGTTTGCAGTTTGGCCTTAGTGCCTGAACCAGACCTGGGTCCAGTTTGGGGTTCAGGGAAAAAGGCCTCCAAACTGGACCGAACTGGACCACAGCATCCCTATGCTATACATGTGAGTTTCTGGGTTTCCAGGTTTCCAGTTTCTGGAAAACTGAGAAAACTGGAAAAAAAACCCTAAAAACGTGCGAAAATCCAGAAACCAAAATGCCGATTTACTGATGGAGAGTGGCTCGCACTCAGTGCTCAAAGACAATAGAGGAAGGCCCAAAGGGACCTCCTTCTGTTTTAGTCACTAACCACTACCAATCAGTAATCCAGTCAAGTCAAATTAAGTAGTATGCTAATTTGCTTGTGTGGAGGAATGCAATCCAAAGATCAAACAGTTGTAATAGTACAGTGGAATGAACTGAAGTAACGTAGAAGCACCAAGGCAAGAGCTAACGCAGCTGTGATGTTGATGATATTGTAACATGGGTATCTAAGAATTTGACCACATCCTGGCCACGCAGTCCCCTTAATTGTTGTAAGACTTCCTCCGAGAGCACATCTTGGTGGACACCAAGAACGTGGGTCTTTATTTTGTCAACCCGCTTCCAATGGTAAGCGCAGAATGGGCATTGGCGGAGCGGTTTGTGTACCTCATTGGCATGCCGCTTAAGCTCTTGCAGTCTTGCAAAGCGTTTGCCGCATATATCACAGAAGGGACAATCGCCACTTGAAGTTGTAGGCCCTGGGCCTGGCAATCGAGATGTCCACGGGACTGTCAGCGCTGACTCTGACAGCAGGGATGACGACTGCTCCAACTCTGAGTCTGACGGCACCGACTTTGACAGCGGGAATGACAACCACTGTGACTCTAAAAAAAAAAAAAGAGGGACATTCTTGGGCGAGATGTCGCGACTGGCAGTGCTGTCCTCGCAACACCATACATACGTTGCGGCACTGAGAAGCTTGGTCAATTTGTATCTACACAGAGGATACCCGGCTCAGGAGGTTCAGAAATGGCTGAGGGCCAATACGCAGGAAAGATGGATTCAGAGGCATAACGCCCGTGAAGCGCGTGACAGCGCGAACGTCCTCGTATTAAAATCTGAGTACAACCTCACATGGAACTATTTCTCCGCTCGTGAACTAGGAGATACCGTCATTGGTTACTGGAAGGATTGGCTACAATGTGCTGACCTTAGGGATTTCAAACCTGGATTCCCCACCCCGCCCCTAGCCAGCACTGGGGAGACAACTGTAGGTTATCGACTTGACGAAAGTTGGGAAGATGCCAATGGAAATCTAGTCGGTTACCCCGACCTGCGGAAGTACCAGCCCAATTTACTGGAGTCGAGATGGCTTGTAAGCAAAAAGCGTACTCGCAATATGTTGGATTTATCTAACCTTTGGAAAAAGACGGTCCTAGAGCAATTGGAACAGCAAGTCCTGCAAGAAGTAGACCAGCCGGCCCTAGAAGCAGGCGGTTCGGAGCTTATGCAGGTACGTCTCACTGATGATGCTGCAATGATAGTAGATGAAGTCCCACCTCCTCCCGAGGCTGAAGACGGCGAAATCATTGACAGACACCACAGGCAGTATTCCCCTTCTGCGCCCGATGCTTGGCAAACTGGCGCGTCCGGCACCTGGTCGTATGGTGCAAATTAGTACCTGTACTAGTAACATGACACCTTGCGAGGTATGCGAAGATGCAGCGAACCCACACCTTTAGAAGGAATAAATTGCAATTCACGAATTATCCGTTTCGGCGGTAGGTACCACGTTAAATATCGGTATATCAGACATACTAACCGAGGGGAAGGAACCCTAAACCCTAAAACCTAACCCAAGACCTAAAAACCGTGCGTACTATACTTAATAGTATTTAATACCTTATTGGAGCTAAAAGTAAACTCCAGCTCAACCTAAAAAGGTGCGTAGGGCCTATATTTTTCAAGCCCACGTTCTTGCGACCTTCCGGCCATAACCGGACTTGGCGCTCGGCTCGGCCAACTCGGCCAACTCGGAAAGAGCCGTGTCACGTGACTAGCTTATGTAATGTAAGTCTAGACTTTTATCACGTGACTTTAAGCGTTACTGTTCGGCAAAATCCGGTCACGTGACCAAAAAATCACGTGCAAAGGTGAGCGCATACTTAGAAATTGTGACAAAAAAGAATATTAACGGGCACTCCAAACTCCGTTTCTTAGTCACGTGCATAAGGTAATGTCGTCGAAACTTCCAGCAGATTCTGGAACATTCTAGGCAAAGTAAAAATAGAAGTCAAACTCCTCCTCAATCTGAGTCTGGAGCGGAGCTGATGAGCTTATAAGCGAAATGGTTTGGAGCGGGGGTTTTCCTTTCTTTCCCCCGTCATTCTCCCTGACTTTTCGTCTCCCTCATCCGGAGACTTCATTACACAAGGACCTCGCAAAACGCTTCGCGTTTTGCTCGCCCCCCCTAAACCCTAAACCTCCGCCTCTGCTTTCCCAAGCACTATGTCCGTTTGCAATACTGCAGCTCACGCCGATGACATCACCTTTTCACGCTGCCGCTGAATCTCCTCATCATGCTGCAAGTCGGCCTCTTCCACCAGCGTGCTGTCAAAAGATGGCAAAGGCGAAGTGAAAACCGATACCGGTGCTTCCATGCTCTTCCCACTTGCACCTTTCACCTGCCCCGACTTCTAACAACAGACGTCAATATGACCAATCGATCTCACTCGATACTCACTGCCTTGGGGACCTCTGTCAGCGGAAGCATCGACGTTGTGTCCTTTTTACCAGCCGTGCGCGTACCCGCAGAACCTTTAGAACCAGTGGCCAATGAGGCCGCATGGGATACCTTTTCAGGTGAGGGGATCTTCAGCAAATCCGCGGCTGATGGTTGGCCTGATGAGAGAGGCGCTGGCTCCCTTGCTGCAGCGCTAGCCGCACTCAAAGCCGACATGGCCAGCACGCGCGCCATGCGAGGGGGATTGCTCTCTGACGATGCTCATGCACTATCAGCCGACGAAATGATGAGGCTTGGCACAGATGGTCTGGGCGACTGCATAGCGCCAGCTATCAGATCGACATGCGCAAGCAGCTGAGACCGCGGCAACTCTTGCGGCTGAAACTCCGCCAACCACTCCAAAACATCCTCCATGCCCTCAACAAGGACTGGCGAATGCTTCAGCCAACAAGAGTTCGCAAACTTGCGGATCACGTTCCGTATATCCACCACAGCTGGTTAACCTCAGGGTCCTACGGCCCTTGTTTGGTTCACCCTGGCTGAGCACCTCCACCAGATTCTGAAATCGTAAGTCTTCGGGTTGCGAAGCATGTGCAGCACTGCATGAAGGAAGCATACCAATTTGTCTGAAAAGTCGCGCGCCCAAATCTCTGCCTCCTCCGAAGTTGGTACGTTTCCGTTCAAGAATGCTCACATCCCAAGCAATGCGGTGGGACTGTTATCGTACACAGCTTCCATGAATGTGGTATGACAACACAAAAGTCGTGAGGTAGATATGATGCAAGTTGGAGCACAATCAGGAGGAGGATGCAAGGACAGCACATACTGTCTTATCTCTCAGCAATCTCCATCAGAAAGCAGCGCGTCACCGAAGTGCAAACTTAATCCGAATAGGCCCTCATAAAGAGTCTAGCCCTACATGCTGCTTAGCGCCCAATCACTTGCGCTGATCAGTGCGCCCTACCATTTGCGTAAGATATGTTCACACCGTTTGAGCCAGCGCGATAAGTCAGCAAATGTGCATATGTAGTGCGCCCAGGTACCAAACTGTGCACATTAGCCCTAAAATGACATGCACAAATTGGGACATTGTCACATTATGCTACGTTCATTGGGCGCACTGTACATGACTAAGCGCAGATGGCTAGTGCAGGACAGTACACGTGCATCCTGGACGCACACAGGTGCACTGTGGTTGCATATCAGAGTGGTATATGCGAGTTTGATGAACACGTGCACTTAACACATGCGCGCACTGTATGGTGCACTGTACATGACTGAGGACAGATGGCTGGTGCTGAACAGTACGCATGCATCCTGGACGCACATGGCTGCACTGAGGTTGCATATCACAGTGCTTTATGCAAGTTTGATGCATGCATGCACTTAACACATGCGCACACTGTATATGCACTGTACATGACTATGCGCAGATGGCTAATGCAGGACAGTATGCGTGCGTCCTGGATGCACAGGCATGCATACAATGTGCAGACCTGAGTGGTGATGTTGCATGGGCAGCCCCAGTGCAGTGTGTGTGCGTCCTGTGTGCACAGATGGGTGGTGCTGCAGTGTGCGCAGCTCCAGTGCACTGTGCGTGCATCCTGGATGCACAGGCATGCATACAATGTGCATCTCTGACTGGTTATGCAGCATGGGCAGCCCCAGTGCAGTGTGTGTGCGTCCAGGACGCACACATATGCACACTGTGTGCATGGATGGGTGGTTCTGGAGTGTGCGCAGCCCCAGTGCACTGTGCGTGCATCCTGGACGCACACATATGCACACTGTGTGCATGGATGGGTGGTGCTGCAGGGTGCACAGCTTCAGTGCACTGTGCGTGCGTCCTGGACGCACAGCCATGCATACAATGTGCATCTCTGACTGGTTATGCAGCATGGGCAGCCCCAGTGCAGTGTGTGTGCGTCCAGGACGCACACATATGCACACTGTGTGCATGGATGGGTGGTTCTGGAGTGTGCGCAGCCCCAGTGCACTGTGCGTGCATCCTGGACGCACACATATGCACACTGTGTGCATGGATGGGTGGTGCTGCAGGGTGCACAGCTTCAGTGCACTGTGCGTGCGTCCTGGACGCACAGCCATGCATACAATGTGCATCTCTGACTGGTTATGCAGCATGGGCAGCCCCAGTGCAGTGTGTGTGCGTCCAGGACGCACACATATGCACACTGTGTGCATGGATGGGTGGTTCTGGAGTGTGCGCAGCCCCAGTGCACTGTGCGTGCATCCTGGACGCACACATATGCACACTGTGTGCATGGATGGGTGGTGCTGCAGGGTGCACAGCTTCAGTGCACTGTGCGTGCGTCCTGGACGCACAGCCATGCATACAATGTGCATCTCTGACTGGTTATGCAGCATGGGCAGCCTCAGTGCAGTGCGCATGCGTCCTGGACGCACATATATACACACTGTGTGCATGGATGGGTGGTGCTGTATAGTGGGTAGTCCCAGTGCACTGTGCGTGCGTCCTGGACGCACATATATGTACATGGTGTGCACACATAGGTGGTCCTGCAGTGTGTGCAGCTCTATGTGATGCACATCCATCCAGGATTCATGGTAAGGTCTATGTACACATTTGCATATTCTTGCACCTCTTCTCTCGGATGTACATCCACCCTGGGCATGCAGGAGAGGTGTGTTACATGTCCCAGTATCTACCCACAAGTATTGTACCATCAGGAATGAGCTGGTCCATGTTCATGTTATCCATGATCAAGTCCTCTTACATCGGTCTGCAGGAGTAACACATGTACTCATACAGGCCTATATACTGGCCTCAGCATGGACTGCGCTTGGCCAGCCCTGCTCATCTGACTCCCACTTCTTCCCCACCGTACCCTCCTCTTGCTCCACCCTATGCATCTCCTGGCTCACCCTATGCCCCTCCTGCCCCACCCTACCCTCCTCCTGCTCCACCCTATGCCTGTTCTGCCTCACCCTATGCCACTCCTGCCCCACCCTACACCCATTCTGCCTCACCCTATGCCACTCTTGCCCCACCCTATGCCTCTTCTACCTCACCCTATGCCCCTCCTGCCCCACCCTACACCCATTCTGCCCCACCCTACACCTCTCCTGCCCACCCTATGCCCCTCCTGCTCACCCTATGCCCCTACTGCCCTACCCTACCTCACCCTACTCCCCTACTGCCTCACCCTAGGCCAACCCTATGCTGTACAGCTAATATCGGACCCTAGGGTGGTGGAAAAAGTGCCCATAACCCTTCTTCTACTAACAATGCCGACCTCTCTATTTTTTCAAATGACCACCATGACACCACAGCTGTGGACATTTCCCTCTTCACTCTCAATGACAAGGGAGTCATTGCTGATGTGAGTTGCTATTGTTCCCTCTTAGCCGAAGAAGAGGAGTTGCGTGAATGCAAAATCACCCTCACCCATGCCTGGATCGACTGGCGTTATAAAGTGGGACCTGTGCGTAACCGTCTCACAGCTGCTCAAGCCCATGGCCGTATTCACCCCTACCTCACCAACACTACCCCCATCCCTCTCGCCAACGCCTCAGAAATTACTCCAACTATTGCTGACATCATTCAGGAGGGCAGAGCCAACGATGTTGTGTGGTTGGGTATGCCTCAACTCCATGATGAAGAAAGTCCTGGCAATAATCCGAAGACCAGTCACTCCACCACCGCCAATCACCCCTGAACCCCTCAGGGCTTCACTAAAGGGCCTAAACGCCCCTCACAGCACCCCTGCCTGTATTGCGACAAGGTGGGACATCCTTCTGCCCATTGCTTGCGCCCACATATCCTTTGCTACGGCAAACCTTCGTGTCTGGTACCTCATACTCACAAGAATGTCGGCACCACTTGTGATTATTATCACGGCGACAAGGAAGTTGACTGGAAGAATTGCGCAGACAGTTATGCATACGACAAGGTTAACCAAGAAGCCCAGGACCATGGTGACTAGTAGCACATGGACGTCCTATCTTAGAAAGGGGGTCATGTCATGATCACACAGCGCATTTGAACGCTTACTTTTCTTTTTCTCCTTCCTTCTCTTACTCAGCCTTGACGACTCATCCTCTTTCCTTTTCTACCCTTCCATTGTTCCACGTTCAGGTCATCCTTTGTTCTGACTCATTACTACCAACTCATGTTTACTATACAATGACTCCTTCCTAGGATTCCCATACTATGCCCTGGAGGCTGTACTATTACAATGACTCATACGCGACTCATACACTGTGACTCATCTACCTGTACTATAGGGTATATAAGACCTAGCCTGTATCCTCTTGTACCCCAGCTTTGTCTTTGTTTCTATCTTGCGAATCACATTGTTCCACTCTGCTCTTCCATTGTTTGGCTGCAAAGCCTCATCGAATCACCAAGTCACTGAACCACTGAACTACCTTGAACCCACAGAAACCCTTGACCATCATCACACGTGTCTACTTGTATCTCTGAACCTCTGAACCCTTGTCCAGTCACTGTATCACTGTCTTAGGCTCATGTCGAGCAACCTATGTCTCTGCAAGGACGTAACACTCAGTATTCATATATGACTAGAGTATCTCATATATCTGTATATCAGAAATTGAGGAGGTGGTTTTATAATCATTCTGATCCCCCACACCGCCGGACCATCAGGTTTATTCAGAAATGGTCTGCAAGGAATGTATTCTATCATGCTAAGAAGGATGATATCATGACACTTGCTCAAGACATTTCTGGATGTGCTCCAGGATCTCAGGCCTTCTTAGAAGCACTTCAAGATGCCACTACCCAGTTTAGGAATGAATTATCCATTGAAGAGGTAGAGATGTATGAAGATATGGCGAGAGATTGGTCAGAGAATACTCCCCCAGAGCATATTCAATCGAGGCAAGTGATTTGACAGTATGCTATGTATCAGCTCACTCAGTGACATGTTAGAATGGCCTCTGCAGCAATTCAACGCTGTATAGTTCGGGACTTTCAAACCCAATTGTATCGAACATGTGGAGTCCAGAGCATAGTCTTAATTGCATATGCAAAAGAAGATGGGACGCCACAAGTTGCAATGTATGTGATTACATATGATTATAATATTCCAAGATTGATTAGTAGATGTTCAGGGATGAATGGAATAATGATCTAAATGATGGTATGGACTTTGGCACCTTCTATCCAAACTGGAGAAATACAGAGGTCTGGGACCAATGGAAGAAATATTCCAGATACTGCTTTGGAACAGGTTCGTGATATGTTTCCTATGAGATATATATATCTAATGGATATACAGAGGAAGATAGGAATGCTATTAATGATCAATCAAAGACAATTAAGATGACAATTGATATCATTACTGATGAAGATGGAGAACCTGAAGTTCCTTCAGTGACTGAAGCCAGTGGATATCAGACGAAGGTTGTTCAAGCTGCCTTGAGGAAGTATTGCATTGCCCATATGCGTGAGTAAGACATATTCCTCATATGATATATACTTACATATGTGCACTAGGGTTCATCTCCAGAAAAAAGAAGGCATATATTCCCTGGGCCAAGGTGACAAAGGACCCAACTGCCTGGGTAAATGAAGAATGCTATCCACCTGGATTCCAATGGGTGGACCCCTCAAAGATTCGGGTTAATGAGGTTTTCCACCTCTTTGATCACTGAAGGCAGCGAAAGGAGTCCAGATTCAATCCTATTATATGGAACCCATCCTGTGAGATAATGGCTGATATTGAGAGGCCAGTTCAACAAAAACAAACTTGGAGGTCAGTGCACAGTAGCAATAACCGTGAACCAAGGAGGAATAGTACAGAGGAAGAAGACTTTGGCCCTGCAATGGCTGGAGTCTCTGAAGATGATATTCAACCCCAATATTCTCCATCTCCACCTGTATCCTCAATGTCTTCGAAGAGAACCCCTAGTGCACCAGGTCCAATGGGATCAGAAGAGGATGTCCCTGATGCAGACATTCCCTGTTGGTCTGTTTCTTTATTCTATATATGCGATTCTAAAACATGTTGCATATAGCATCACAATCTACTCATAGCAACCCTGATATTTCATCTCCCATGGTATCACAGAATCAACACCTTGGTAAGCACACCATGCATATCATACATATGCTGTTGATTCATTTATATTGTATTGTAGTAAGTGGTGGACCCTCCACACAGTATCCACAGATAGGCCGGACAACTGCAGAGCTCAATGCAGCACATGAAGATCATCTTCTGAACCCACCTTGTGTCAATGCACCACCGGACAATGTTCCATATATCAGGAGGAGCACGAGAGATATCAGATTAACACAAAAGGCTAGGTGTGTATGATACATCACATATCATATATGAACTGCTTTCTGATCATTACAAAGGGAAATAGGCATTGATGGAAGACGCCTCCAGCAAGGATGATATAAAGGAGTAGCATATCCACATACCTATTTATGACCTCTATACATTGTGCATATGCCTAATGTGTACTCCGACATTGTGAGGTGGATCTTCATATATTATAGATTCCGAATGTATATAAATATACTCTGGAGTATGTGTGATATCATGTAGACTCAGAAATGTGTGAGTTGGTGCACACTCTCCAGAGTATGTGTATTACTTGCACACTCCATAATACATGCAGACAAATAGTTGACATTGTATCGTATCTGAAATACTCTGATGTACATGTATGGTTAAAACCCAACATACTTAGGAGTACATTCATATATGTACTTCACAGCATATATATATGTGATGTGTCACTAAATATAGTCTGGACATATGTGCCCTAGTATATGTACCATGGCATATGTAGCCTGGTATGTGTGATGACACATATGCTATGGTATATGTATATGTGCCAGGACACATATGCTCTGAGATATCTTCTAATTCACAGAATGATGTCTTTCTCAATGTGTTTCCGCCCTGAGCTGACATCGGCTAGCCCATGAGTATAGGAAGAATATCACATTTCGGCTGAGATTGGTTGGCCCATGAGTATTGGGGCGGGATCACCATTGGTACGACCATCAATTATGGGAGATGGTCAGGACCATTGGCTGTCAGTTCAACTTGATTATGTAATAATAATTGCCTTTTATGGACACTAATTTGCGGTTCAGGGACCAGGGTCCGGTCCAGGGTTCATGGTGGAAAAAGACCCGAACCAGACCACACCAAACCAGACCCCAATGGGGTTTGCAGTTTGGCCTTAGTGCCTGAACCAGACCTGGGTCCAGTTTGGGGTTCAGGGAAAAAGGCCTCCAAACTGGACCGAACTGGACCACAGCATCCCTATGCTATACATGTGAGTTTCTGGGTTTCCAGGTTTCCAGTTTCTGGAAAACTGAGAAAACTGGAAAAAAAACCCTAAAAACGTGCGAAAATCCAGAAACCAAAATGCCGATTTACTGATGGAGAGTGGCTCGCACTCAGTGCTCAAAGACAATAGAGGAAGGCCCAAAGGGACCTCCTTCTGTTTTAGTCACTAACCACTACCAATCAGTAATCCAGTCAAGTCAAATTAAGTAGTATGCTAATTTGCTTGTGTGGAGGAATGCAATCCAAAGATCAAACAGTTGTAATAGTACAGTGGAATGAACTGAAGTAACGTAGAAGCACCAAGGCAAGAGCTAACGCAGCTGTGATGTTGATGATATTGTAACATGGGTATCTAAGAATTTGACCACATCCTGGCCACGCAGTCCCCTTAATTGTTGTAAGACTTCCTCCGAGAGCACATCTTGGTGGACACCAAGAACGTGGGTCTTTATTTTGTCAACCCGCTTCCAATGGTAAGCGCAGAATGGGCATTGGCGGAGCGGTTTGTGTACCTCATTGGCATGCCGCTTAAGCTCTTGCAGTCTTGCAAAGCGTTTGCCGCATATATCACAGAAGGGACAATCGCCACTTGAAGTTGTAGGCCCTGGGCCTGGCAATCGAGATGTCCACGGGACTGTCAGCGCTGACTCTGACAGCAGGGATGACGACTGCTCCAACTCTGAGTCTGACGGCACCGACTTTGACAGCGGGAATGACAACCACTGTGACTCTAAGGCTG
Source organism: Lactarius quietus (assembly GCA_015025155.1). NCBI lineage: Eukaryota > Fungi > Basidiomycota > Agaricomycetes > Russulales > Russulaceae > Lactarius > Lactarius quietus. The sequence continues at coordinate 104,629 of WITN01000193.1, read as the reverse complement.
ATGGGACTGACTCCCAGTCATCTGGGCCTTCATAACAAAACTCCCGCTCCGAGTTTGACAACGAAGGAAAAGTGTCAGCTAGAAATACATCTAAACCTTGATCTAAACTGTTCAGCTGGTTGGAAAGCATGGCCACCGCCATGTGATCCTTATCTGGTTTTGTACCTTTCTTGTTGGCGGGCCCGAAATCTTGGCAGCTGTGTTCACTACGAACACCCAAGGACATGATACAAAGACTCACCAGAAACCCCAACCTCAAGCTTCAACCTTCGGAGGTGGTTCATCACCGCAACTGGTTGACAGGTTTCCAGGGGCTTTGGACATGAGCGAATTATCATTATCACTCAGACATAACGGCTACTCACAGTCATATCCAGGTCATGGGCTTCACGAATTTGTGCCAAGTCGTCATCGTGAACAAGCACCAAATCGCTCTGTGGCGCGCGCTGCAAAGCCCGCATTAGGATCGAGTGAGTTCGCCTAAGGAGATTCTCACTTCTGCGATATGTTCTAATAGTACGTACAGGGGATCCCGGTACTTCAAAACTAGGTGAGGGACAAGAAGAGAACAATAGAGTGATCTTACACCGGTAACACCAGGTATCAATACCACTTTCCGCTCCGGCTCGGCGTCATTTCCGCTTGGATCTGGCTTGGGTTCCGCTGCGGCTGCTATCTTCGAAAATATGCGGAAGGTACGCTCTACACGAAACCCTCGGACAAATAGACATTGGTTCTCAGGTAAATTCTAGTGGAACACACCGAAGCCTTTCAGTATCTATCCATTGAAAGTTGCAATCGGTATCGCTTACCTCACCACTTGGGCCTTGGTTCACCACCGCTCCTTGGATGTGTTGGCTCGAAACTCGCCAAATGATGGTATTTCCGATCATACCAGGCACATGGACACCAAAAGACACCCGTGCATCCACCTGACTCTCATAGAAAACAACATTTCCTGAGGATCTAGCACGATGACATCCAGTAACCAGAAGTATCTCTTCCATCTCTATCCCCAGTCCTTGCCGTTGCGAAAAGGCGTACCAGGAGTCGATATGCCTAGTTATCCATTTACGAAATTGAGCCAAGGCGAGAGTATCCTCACGCTGAGCCGCCACTGGAAGGGACAAGACAGCACCCTGCTTCGTTGTGCACGAAAACGAGACGTCCGCAGTGTCTGGGGCTGATGGCCTGAAAAACTGTCAGCGGTTCGGCGAAATTTGGAATGCTCAATCCGAGTCGTCTGACCCTGCGGCATGAACACCTGTTTCACTAGATGTCACGGTGACCCCATATGAGCAGAAATTGTTGGGAGGGAGGATCGCGTGGTCAATATGATTTGACACGGGAAAAAGTTGTTCATGATCTTCTGGTACACCGAATCGGGCATTGGATGGATGGTCTTCGGAGTACAGTGCGTTGAATAGGCGGTGGAATTTGCCTTGGCGTATGAAACCGACGTCACCAGTCTCAACGGGAGGTTGGTCTCCTGGATTCGTGTCCCACAAAGCGTGGCCGAAATCAGGATGCGTGATTGCAAGTTGATGGCGAAAAGTGTCGTAGTGGGGCATTGAGAGACAGTAGCAGGTAAAACGGGCCTCTAGTCGATGTCGTGACCAAGTTAGCACACCAACCAGATTGCTCTCACGGTACACAGCCCATCAGATAACAAAGTGTTGTTATTTCCGAAGTATCGGCCATTTCAGAGCAAGCGTAACAAATCCGACCAATCCAAGATTTGATTAGGGGGTATATTGTACACCCCCTTCATTCCTATACTAGCTCCTAAATTCCTATAGCGTTTCATATTACTATACTTTGAATTTGTTTCTTTCCAGAATGTAGATATATTGTATAAAAACTGCCTTGTAACTTTTGAATAAAGTATCCAGTTGTACTTTCCTCATCCCCTCGGTGTGCTCCCCTTGTCTCCCCCAGCTGCTCCCTTCGCTCTCATCTCATCCCCTCGCGTTTTCTCTGGTCAACGAACCGACCCCTTGCCAACTGAAACCGGCATTGTATCTTGTCCCCTCAAGCGGCTGACGAACTAGCCGCCACTAGGACCTATTTTTATTTCTCCACAAAGTGTATCACACAAGGTATCACATGCGATCTGGGCGTCTGTAGGAAAAGGCTGTATTTAGTTTCGAGTTCTTCTTTTGTCGAATTCTTAGTTGCGCTTTTCAGTGTCCATTGGGAAAGAGCCAGTCTTTTCAAAGTTTGGAAATGCCAGTGGGAAGAAGTTCAAGTTGTTGCGACAAAACGTGGGAATGTGTTGTCGTTACATTACAGTCAGGGTCTGTCGACGTCTGTCACTGGCAGTTGTGGCAGTGTTGTGGCGAACGCATCGTACACATCACCGAGACACCGACGTATCCCATAATCAGATTGGCATCTCACCTAGCATCTCACTGTGACCGGTGACCAGTGACCAGAGAGACAGTAAGGATCATAGGCATCTAATACTAGTTGAAGTCTCAACTCGGAGCTTCTATCCCCTTGATGCATAACCAACTGGTATATTGTGATACATTACTGTAGCCTGCCTACTATATTACGAGTACCGTTCCAAATTTTGCGGCCGCCTTCGAGCACGATCGTCCCACGAGCGGGACTTTTCATGTTTTCCTCGTCTTCCTCTTTGGTGATCTTCTTCTCTATCCCGTCCGTCTGTCCGAGTTGGGCGGATTTGAGTAGCCAGTGCCGATGGTATAGGCCCTGGGCACTTCCTGTTACCAGCCGCGCCCGATGCGGCGGCGCTTGCAACAGATCCGAGAACCGTGCGATCCCAGTGGACCGAAAATGCCCTCCATCGGACGTGACCCGCGACTGTTAAGCATCGCTCGCGGTCGGCCAATCGTAACCTAGACCGAAGATTCAAAACATCTCAAATTTCGTGGGCACAAAACAGAAACGATATCAGCCTGTACTGCTGCCGTCAACGGCTGCCGAGCCACTCGTACACCTAGCAGGGGAGAGCTGGTGGCAGCGCATTGGCGCGAATATGAGTGGATAAAGGCCCTCTGCGCCGAAATGTTGCAGTTTGTTCCAGGTTTTGGCGCGGCCACTTCGTAGGCCGCTAGGGGGATAATCGGAGTGCGTAGATACGTGGCTTGCAAGCACAGACAGCCGGACGGGTAGATGACAAGGAAGACGCGTTGGAACAGTGCGAAAGGTGATCTCTCTGCCAGCACCTTCAGTCCAGGCCGAATGTCTAAGGATGGCGATGTCAGCGCGGAAGCGTATCCTGAGCTCCATCGTTCGAGCCCAAGGCCCCACAGACGGTTGAGCGCGAGTCGCGCAACGATGGTTATGGCATCGGCGCATCCCAACTGAGGCCACCGATAACTGGGATGCATTTGAGCGAAACCGTGACCACGTCTACACCTTTATTCTGCGTATTGATGTCGTGCTGGAAACGAACCCGTTCCTATTGACTACCGTATGCCTTGTTCGTCCAAGCGCGCTCACCTGGGTCCCATGATAACCGCCTGCATTACCCGCTTCAGTACCCTTACCCTCACCTCTTGACTTTACCGTCTGTGACTCTGTATCACCCTCAACTTTTTCCCGCGCTCCCGACGAGCGGCCGTACATTGACCCTTTCTATCTATGCTTGTACGGGCAATTTCCAAGGTAAACGCCCTCGTATTTCGCTTTTGGCACCTACTTTATTATCCATTCGTACCCCCCATAGGCGGAATCTCCCACCATTTCGGATTCACACGGACTTGGCTCCGCCCAGTACTTTTGTCGACATTGCCTCGTCAGTGCGCATAGTCAACCTTTCTGAGAATGGTTCAATTAACTCAGCATGCCCGTAGAGCTCATCTGACGCAACAGGGAGGTTGTCAACTTGTCAGCTTTATTGCCCAGCCATGTTAGCAAGCTTCACAGACAGACGGAGAGGATTTGTTGTGGCGCGGTAGTCAAATGCATATATAAATTGATAACAAGTGATGAGAGGGATCACTGAGACAGGATCTACGATACGGCGAGTCTGCGAGTTCGGAGGTTTGGAGAGCTCGGGAGCTGGAAAATGAGAGATTCAATGGCGCCTCTGAGTGGGGCAGGAACAGAACTTGAGCTTGAAAGATGATTCGTTAATTCAATACCAGAGGAAGCCAGTTGTCCAACGCTCAGTGGTAGGTGTCAGTGCCATAGGAGTCAGGAGTGAGTGTGAAAATGTGTCAAGAGGGTATGATGACATCGCCTTGCTTGGTTGGCAAGGTCTTTTACTGTATTGTACCCCGACGATATTCGAGGTTCGAGTCTAAAGTACACGCCGGCAAAAGCCTAAGTGATATACAAATATGGCGACACAACTCGAACATCAAATATCATATCCTCGTGTAGTGACTGAGTAGACATTTGTCAGTCTGGTCGCGGTGCCCGTAGTTCTATGACCTGTTTTTCGGTTCCGATGTACGACCATATTCCCGCAATGAAAATACTGTATATTTTGCTAAGAAAAAATAGGTGTTCTGGAAAACCGGTTCTTCAAGCTTCAAAGAGATCAAATCTCAAACATTCCACCTCCTTACTAGACCGTGACTGGATCGAACTGTTCACCCCATTCTTACGCTAGCAGCACTCTCATTCCTTTCTCTTGTCCTTTCTACTTCACGAATAAGATAAATGCTGGTGAATGTCAATGCGATTCTGAGCAAATAGCCTAGTACTCGCATGAACGAAGGACGATAACCAATTAAACCAACCCTCCCCTTTCCTAGCCTGAGCGTTGGACAGTTCTTCCCGTGTACTCCCCCTCCTTACAGTGAAATTGTTCGTCCCCATCTTCTGTCAATTTCATTATTTTCGAGGAAGACCCTTAATTGACAAACTCCGTCGGACACCTCTCGATGACTGCAGCGTAAGATGAGCGGCCACCAGGGACGATCGTATACCTTTCTCTATTATCTGTACTTAGTGCTACGTCATCTATTATGATTCATGTAGATTGCAGTAATGTAGAAGCAGGTTGTAGTCGACGAAGATAACCTCTGGTAATCAAAGTATTACCTTTAAAGTAGATAGATTTTAATTTCCTTTTTCCGAAATGTGAGTAACTAATGATAGAATGCGTAGCTCTGGCACCACCTTCTAGCCCGCTGACTTTCAAGGACCCGCTAGATCCTCTACGTATCGCAACTGCTCAAAGTCAGGTGTCCCAAGACCTGTCACCTATACATAGACCACGCTCAGAAAAGGCGAAAGGAGAATAGACAGAAGATTGCCAGGACGTACGGGGTCCCATCCAACGATGGCAGAAAATCCAGGGGTCCCGCAGCCCGGGTTCGACCCTTCTGTGATGTCCGTAAAGCCCACCCGGGCCTTTCCATACAGCCATGGGTTGAGGAAGCCTCGCGGGGCCTTACCCTGCGACATTCGATAGTCATTAAGGAGCGAGATAATACCTGCCACAACCTGCACTTTGGCGGTCAGTGCGGTACTCGAGGGTGGACTAACCAGATAGTAGGGAGAAGACTGACAGGCGCCGCGCCGCTTGTGCCCAATACAAACCTCTCGGTACCTCGGACAAAGATCCTGAAACCCTCCGCCTGCGCGGACACGTCAGGGATGCCCCGGCCATTAGGGCTGCACAATCATAATGTAAGAATACGTCAGATACGTCAGATCAGGCCATGAATAAAAACACACTTGTACAAGCCCTCATACTGATCGCCAAGATTCTGGAGGAAGGTGGGCACCACCTGTTGCTGGTAGAGCGGGCGCGGGAAGTAGTTCGAGAAGCCGCCGCCGGAGGTCTCCGCCGCAACCTCTGGTTGGTAGTTCATTGTTCCGCCAACGCTAGTGACAAAGGGACCTGCAGAGGCATGGCCATGTAGTTGTAGTCAGTGCCCCGTACTTGAGTTGCTTTCAAGGCAAGAAAAAAGGCGACACGTACAGGTTGCGGGAAAAAGGGGAGGAAGCGGACATTGCCAAAGCTGTCCCTACAGCTCCCATAACCGACGCCCTCATCTCCTCCGCCTTGTATTATACTTACGCCACGCGTGCCGAGCGCTGCGAACAGGCGGCACACGTAATCTGCATACTCCATTGGAAAGTCCGTTTCATTGTTGCCGTACGAGAGGTTAATCGTCTGTGGCATGTTCGGGTCGTCGATGACGTCTTCGAGGAAGGACAGGTACCAGTCCTCTATGCCCGACTGCCCGCGGCCGGTGCTGTAGAAGACGTGCCGGATCGGATATGCTATGCCTTGAGTGTATTGCATGTCGAAGTTCGCCTCAAAACCGGGGTCGGTAGGGTCGTACAGTCCGTCATTGACGAGTACAACGTCGAAAGTCGTGTCAGCTCCGTCGGGACGATACTTTTTCATGAACAGTTTTAGGTCTTGCGGGCTCGGGTACTGCCATAGATATCCCACAATTCCGAGTCTACTCTTGCTCGTGGCATCAGGTGAGTATACCCACGTGCTGCAAAGCCACCTTAAGAATGCTGGTGATGTGACAGCGATAACATCGCGGCTCGATCGTACCGCCCCGGGCTTCCCCGGTGCCACCGTGACGTCCGCCAGCCTCACGGGTGCTTCGTCAAAGCGTTTACGGGGACCCTTCCACTGCGTAGGCGGGGAGTAAAATGATGTCGTCGGCACCACAGTGTACACGTGCTCGTGCAGCGCTGCAGGAAGTGCGTAGCCAGTCGTGCGGATAACGGACTCATTCGTCGTCACATGCCTGTAGACCTGGTATGAAGCTCCGAGGAGATCGTTGGCTTGAGAGATGGGCACCCCGGTGAGCTTAAGTGAATTGCCGCCATGTGTCGATGAGATGGAAGATAAGGGTATGCCACTGTAGTCGAGCCAGGAATGGACAAGGTTGAGAATGTCTGGGTGTGGTGCGACAAGATCAGCAACCTGCGCCTTGGAGAGATGTTGACCGTATCTGGACCGGAACAGCGGAACACGTGAATACAGGGATAAGCGAAGATGTGTAGAGAAGGCTTGCTTTGGATGCCCGGGAGTGCTAACTTCGTAGAGAGCGTCGATCAAGGCATTCTCTCGATGAGACTTGAGCGCAACGTAAAGTCAATGGTGCAGTGGCGTCGGTTTGTGGGCGACCCACCCACTCCCACCCATGCGGGATATCACCCAAGAATGCTTTGTGCGCATATCGTGCCAATGGGGTGAGAGGGCCGTCACAAGGCTACCAAGGGCGGCGAGAACGATGATGACAATGAACCAAAGGCAGCGCATAACTACAGTAGATCACCGAACAGGGGTCTGTGGTTCGACGAGCGAGTTGTGAGGTTAAGAGGGTGGCCACTAGTAGAGGGTTATGGTGTCTTAAGCATTATAACGTATCTCAACTGAGGGCAGAACTCAAAGCTGAGGTATCAAAATAAGCTTGGGGAACAATCGCGGGTTGGGCTCAATACAACGCCAACAGAAGCTGAGAATTAGGTGATGGTGAATCAAACCAGATGGGGTATATAAAGCCTCTATGAGAGTTTTGGGAGCCAAAAGTTAAGTTCCACAGGTTCTACCGAAGCCTCCCGTTACCCACCGCGCCCAATTCCAAGGCTCTTGCGACAGATCCGAGAGCCACACGATCCAGTGGGCCGAAAACACCCTCAATCGGACGCGAGTCGCGACTGTTAAGCATCCGAAGTGGCGCCCAATCGCAACCGAAATCGACGATTCAAAGCGTCTCAGACTTCGTAAGCACAAAACCAAGCACAAAACAGAAGGATATCAGCTTATACTGCCGTTCGAAAGAGCTTAAAGTCAATTTGAAGTGATCCCACTCATTCATGCTCGTCGCAGTGAATTGTCGGATGAATGCATCTGGTAGTTCACTCAAAACCGACCTGGCGTCATCTGTGTCATCAACGCCTGCAAATGCCCAACTTCCCAAGCCACTTATGCACGCAGCAGGGAGAACATCTTGAGCCAACGCACGAGCGCGGCAATAGAGGGGTAGAGACCTTTTCAAAAGGCTGCCGTCGTTCCAAGTCTTGGCGTGGCCACTTCGTGGGCCACAAGGGGGATAATCGGGTGCGTAGATACGGGGCTTGTAAGCACAGAGAGTCGGACGGGTAAATGACGAGGAAGAAGCAGCGGAGCCGCGCAAAAGGTGAGTCTCTGCCAGCACCCTCAGCCCAGGCTGGATACCCAAGATGACGATGTCAGCGCGGAAGCATCTGATAGTGGAAAAAACTCTACATGCTATGCGCTCGAGCCTAACTTGAAGGCCCCACAGATGGTTGAGCGCGACCGGACGATGATTACGGCATCGGCGCTTCCCCACCGAGCTAGGCCAACGATATGTGCGCACTGTACGCGCTGGCAAACGCACCCGTTTCTCTTAACGATCGCTTGCCTTGTCGTCCAGGCGCGCATTTGGGTTCCATGATAACCGACTGCCTTACCCGGTTCAATGCCCTTCTTCGCCTCTTGACGCAAGGTATCACCCTCGACTTTCTCCGTATTCCCGAGGAGCAGCCGTACATTGACCTTTTTGACTATGCTTGCACGGGCAGTTATCAAGCGAACTCTCTCGTATTTCCGCTTGGGCACCTATTCTCCTTTCATACGAATCTCCCACCATTTCGGACTCATACAGACTTGGTTCTGTCCGGTGCTTTCGTCGGCAAATGCCCCGTCAGCGCGGCGGAAAGGGGTAGCCAACCATGCTGAGAATGGTTCAATCAATGTGCATGCCTGTAGAACCATATGACGCACCAAGGAGATTGTTAGCTTAGTGCCCAGCCTTGTTAGCGAGCTTCAGCGAGTTGCTGAGACAGAGGAAAGGATTCACTGTGGGCCAGGAATGACAATCTAGAGAGGGCGCGTGTGAGGGGCAGCTAGCCTGCTCTTTATACATGTGCGTACCATAACTTCACGGAGCATGAGCCATTCTAGGAGGAGCGATAAAGAGGGCGTACTTTGGGTGCCCATAGTAGCTGACCTAGTAGAGCGCGACAATCAAAGTGTCCTCACGGAGGTGAAACGCAAGGTGGACGTTGATAGGGTGCAGGAGGCAATGGTTCTCCTAGTTCTATGTTCCAAGAGTGTTTCATGTGAAGTCGCTTCAATATATAGACAGCGGCATCTTAAGGCCGAAGGAGAACGGACGGAGAACAGAGATACAATAATAACGTATGAATGCAACGGATCACTGGGACAGTATCCACGATACGGCGAGATTGTGAGTTGGGAGGTTCGGAGAGCGCAAGGGCTGAAAGGTGAGAGGTATCATGGGCCTTTCAGTGGGGAAAGCTTTATTTAATGATGCGATGATAGCAGAGGGAGCCAGTTGTGCAACGCTAGTCGTCTGCCACTGCCGCAGTGGGTGTCCGAGGTGAAAGTGTCGGATTGGGAAAGGGAGCATGATGACATAATCAAAGGCAGGCGTCTTTCTGTGGCAATCAGCCAGACTTTGTTCCCTTCCACAACGACCGAACCCTTCTTTCGCTTCCTGAACGTCCTTTCGACGCGACATTTCCTCAACATACCATACGCTCTTGTTCGTATGGCCTCTAGAAATATCCTAGGTTTGTACCAACGTTCTTACGCGTCGTGCGTCGCTTACCGTATTCCAGAACCCCCGTCCGAGAGTTGGGACGACGACTTTGTCTTCCAGCGAGCAAAGGACCAGCCCAATATTCCAAATTCAGAGCTTTATGAGCCACAGTGGCCAATTCCCACCACCAAGGACTGGTCTACTAACACCCTTCATACACGCCCTTCCGCGTCCTCCCTCTCTCAGCTCGACAGTCAGCCACCAATCACGCGACTCAAGGATTGGGCCGAACCCGGTCCCTCCACGCCTCCGAAGCATTCCAAAGTTCAAACCGAGAACTGGGATGATGATTTCGAAGATAAGACTGACTCGCCTGCCCGTCACCCGGCTTCACGACCTCATCACAGGCGGCCCAAGCTTCCAGAAATCCCTGAGCCCGAGAATTGGGATGACGACATCGACGCTGGCAAGTTCGTGTCCCCGAAGAAGGACCCAACATGGGACTCTTCAGACGACGAGGATGGCCCCGACTTTGCTGATCAAGAAGAGGACAAGACCGTCACTGCACATCCCCGTAAGGTCGCCCCCACCAGGTCTTCTCCCCCGCCTCCCCTCCCCCAGTTACCACTTCCCTCAGCACCCCCAGGTGAGGCCTTCCCTGGCTCTCCAACCATGTCTGTTTTTTCCATACCCTCGGGACGCGACTCGGCTACGTACTCATCTATGGCTCATCTCCCCTTGCGTGGCGGAGGTGCCTCCACGCTCACCATGTTACCACCCAGCCCGCCCACCCAAAAAGGGCGCAGGCGCCTTCGGAAGAAATCGCGCCCTCCAGACAACAATGTCTTCGAGCTCCTCGACAGGGAACCAGCTTCTACTCCCCTACCTTCTTCACCCCAGCCAACCACCCCAAACATGTCCCCTGCGGATCTATCTCCTGCTGAATCATCCAACAATAACCCCAGGTCCTCCATTTTGTCCCGTATTGGTTCCGTCAAGAGATGGAGTGTCCGCAAGAGACGCACGAGCCCTGGCCCCAGTGACGCCGGTCAGCTGCCTAGCCGAGACGCGACACCCCGTGCCGCTGCGTCGCAGTCACAGACTCCATCCCGCACGCCGAGCTGGTTTTTTCGGTCTTCCGATACGCTTGATTCGACACCAGGATCCCCGCTAGGGTCCGCCACCCTTGAACTCAAGCACGAGAGGAGTTTCAGACACCTCAAGGCGTTCGCTCCCAGCGACTCACCGACCAAGCCTAAGCAGGGACGAATTCTAGGCGCCATGCTAGGTGACCGTTCACACAACCCTGGCTCTACTTCGACGTTGGAGGGGTCTCCCCCGGCGTCTCCACGCCGCCCTCGTCGTCCCAAGTCAATGCAAGTTCCTACCAAAGTTCCTCCGTATTATCCTCGCCAAGCGTCATATGGCGCACGATCCATCTCGCGCGATACTTCGCACACCAGCACGGAAGACCTCGGCCGCGAAAGTGAGAGGAAGGGGAAAGAGAAGGAGAGAGTGAGGGAGGAGGGTCACCGCGGGTTTATGAGTGGCGTGCGCCGCATATCACTCGTATCTGGCAAAAAGCACAAACGCACAAAGAGCTCCGGTTCCACGACAATTGAGGATGCCCACGAACCACCGTCGCCACCAGTACCGCAGATTTTATCTCCTATTCAGACCGTGACCCCCAGCATAGCGGCTCAGCTGCTTCCACCAATCGAACTTCAGCCACCTTCGCCACCACGGGAACAACTCGCCGATGAGCCGCGGAGGTCGATCGCATCGGAACGCTCTACCATTTCTAGTTCGGATTCGCTTACTGCCGGCCTTGAATCCCTGCTCCTTCGACCTGCTGTGGATGCGAAACCGCTGCCGCCGCCACCATCCATCGCCCCGAAACCTCCATCGACTAAAGGACCTACTTCTCCGCAGTCGGCTTCTCTCGGGCGCACCACGCAGCCGCCTTCCACGACGAGCACGGTCACGGGTATCGTGCCGAGGAGGAATTCTCTGGGGGATCTGAAGATACCTGCGAGAATTAGCCAAGCACAGGTCGGGTTGAAGAGGGATTTGGGCATGGTGCGGGAGTTCGCAGCAGAGGTTGAAAGTGAGTAACGTAATTGCTGCATCCGGGTGCAGCATGGGTAAACCAATGACGGTTTGTAGGGCTCAAGGAGCTTCAAGGTGTCTATCAAACACTCACCGTCGAAGCCCAAGGCATTCTTCTCGAACCTTCGCGAAACACACCAGCTCCCCGCCCCACTTCCCCCACATTCTTCCCCTTGTCCGTCCACGTTCGCGAGCGCGATCCAACACCAGCCCAAGTCCTTGTCCGAGATCGCCAATTTACGCAAGCAGTTTGCGGCATCGTTTTTTCACCTGATCACAAGTACAAGGTTTCATGGGAGTGTGCTGAGCTGCTCATTGAGCTCGGTGGAGGACCTCCGGCCCCACCCTCTCATCCAAACTCGTCCACTTTGCCTTCCGCACAGCAGCTCATGCATCCGGGCGACTCGATCAGCAGCCGGAAAAGTCGCGAACGGGCGATCACCCTGAGTCCGCACCACCTCTGTCTATGGCAATCGCAGGTCCCTCGACGACTTCCCCACCTGGTGAATGGCGCGGCTCCGCTGGCCGCAACGACCTCAGTCAGAGGCAACTCTGGCTTCTACGGGATATGCTCAACAGGTCCGACGCGTCGCCCACGATGCTCGCGAACCTGCAGACCCTCGAAGAAATCCCAAACAGAAGCTGGCTCTGGGGCGAGGCAACTAATAGCACGATCACGCTCCCTTCCGAAGATTCCGGACGGAACGCGTCACCCGCGAAGAAGCGACGCTACAGCCGGTGGGGATGAGCGGACTGCGCGACATGCTCCGCTCGCTGACGCGCGGCCACCAGCCCCACCCGTCCCTCCAGTCCCGTGCCGCCCCGCGTCGTCTGCGTCGACGAGCGCATCGTCGACCTACGATGACCAGTCTATCAACCAGCAGTACCGCCCCGCGGCGAACAGCACGGGCGCCGCCGACACCACTCCGTCCGTCCGCGCAAGTTCGCCTTTCAGCACTGCTCCCGCACTCACCACAAGTCGCCCCGTCGCCCGTCGATAGCGTCGATTTTTCGCTTCGCGCAGAAGAATAAGCCCTCCCCACCCGCGGCCGAGCGGCAGCGCGAGCATTCCCACCCTCCGCACCTCCTGCGCATATCCTGCACTCTTACAGCAGTGGCTCTGACCTTGCTAGCCGTAGCGGAAACGGAACGATAGACGCTGATGACGAGGATGAGGATGAGGACTGGGACCATATCGATGCGGCGGAGGACCTTGACACGGCTGTGCGGGTTTTGGGTGTACCGACAACGAGAGAGCTCAACGGCACTGCGACGGTGCGTGGGCGTCGAACGAAGCAGCAGCATCCACATCGTCTCGAAGCCGAAGCGAGCACAAGCAGAAGGCGTCGCCAGGGAAGAGGATCGCTGCCCTCCCGAGTACATCTCAGTCCTCGCTGTCGCTCTGGGCCGACTCGCCATCCACCGCTTCGCGATCGCAGGTCTCGTTAGCCGCTACGGCTTCTCCACCGACGACGTCCTCCCCCAACCACACACCCCGCCACTCCCTCTCCCAATGTCGCAGGTGGTGTCGCCGTTCATGCGCCCGACGCGCTTATCGAACGTCGAAGAGTCCGCCGAGTCACAGCTCGATGGCGAACCTCGACGAGCTCGAGCACCAGAGTCATCGGCGGTAGGAGCAAGAGCCCTCGTCGCCCGACGGTCGCCGGGTCCAGTTCCGCGTCGTCGTTGTCGCGGCGCGGCAGCACCCTGACTGGTTCCGTGCGCTCTGCATTGTCCCCAGCGCCAACCCAAGACGGTATTGTTGATAAACGGAACTTGGCGTTGTCGTTGACGCCTGAGACGATCCGGCCGTTACTGGAGAATGCGCGCAAGGTTCACCGATGTGTACTGAGTGCGTCGGGGAGCTGCGAACTTTGCTCGCTTCCAGGCCGTAGTGATAACCGGCGTCTCTTTCTTCTTGGTCTTTTTTTTTTTGCTCTGAGGGTTTTTTTTCTTGTCGTCGATCGTTGTCGCACGCATTATATTAATTTTCCTGATCTGATCATGTACGCGTACTCTGCACTCGCATCGCATCATCGCATCGCATCTGCATCGCACCAAGCTGGACTTTTTTTGCTTTTGCTTTCATTTTCTCTCCATACGTTGTTTTTGATATAGAGTCACTCATCTCACGCATAATAATGGCTTGGCCGTTGAATGTCTCATCGTGTATCACAACTGCTGTCCGACTGGAGGCCTGTTCATGAGATATATATTTTTATCCACTGGCTCTACCGGCAATGATGAGTAGCTCCGCCTCACGTAGCGATGACGCGAAAGGCTCAGACACCATATACGCGGTGAGCATTTTCCTTTCCGAGTTCCAGAACCCGCTCAACGTCCCACTCCTTGCCAGCAACCTCTGCCACGAACTCCGCTGTCCAGGGTATCATCGCGGTATGACATAATGGCAGGCGACCCTTGATTGCCGGAAGCGACCCGTATATATTCGCGGGTACCATGTACGGCGCGTCCGTCTCAAGGACGATGCGCGGAGAGGTAGGCGATTGTGCGAACAACTGGCGAACGAGGTTCGATGTGTTTTCATTGGATGAGAACGTGATCACGCCTGGCGAATCGTCAGACGTCGCAAGCGCGTCCATGGAATGTAAGTTACGCACCCGTGATGCCAATGTACAGGTTTGGGAAGTGGTCGAGCAGGCGCCGCGCGAAATCAGGCGTATCTGTGAAACAATGGACGTGGATCTGCGCGCCGCGGGGACAAGTTTACGTCGCTCTTGTAAGATGCGGAGCGCGCGTACCTTGTGCTCCATGGGTACCTCAGTCTTCAGTATTCGCTCCGTGTCGTCGTCCGCCTCTCGCGTGTGCACGGTGATCGGCTTTCCGAGTCGCACGGCATGCCGCAGTTGTCGCGTGAAGACGTCTCGCTGTACTTCCCGTGGCGAGTTGTCGTAGTGATAGTCAAGGCCGATCTCGCCCCACCCGACGTTCCGCGGGTGGGTCATTGCCTCGAGACTGCGTCGCGTGTCAGAGTATGAAGGAGGACGGGGGGAAAAAGTGCGTACATGTCTTTCTCCACGGCGTCGGTGTAGAGCCTCGCTTCGTGTCTGTGCCAATTAGATGGTCAGAACAAGGAGATAGGTTTGATGCTCACGGATGTACGCCTGTGCGGGGATATTGTGGTGTTATCGGCTCGCGGGAGATTGGCACGCACCCATCACGAACCAGTACTCCAGATCGCCCCACCTTCCGTTCCTGTCCTCCTCCTCCGCAAGGGCCGAATCTGCGATCTCCTTCCAGATTTTTTGTACCGGTGCTTCACACCAGACGTCTACCACGGCCGTCACTTTCTTCCCTTGATAGAGACCTCTCACAAAGTCATACACGGTTCGTACTTTGCATCCTTGTATTTTTGCTTGTAGGCTGCGAAGGTGGAGACGAGATGAGTGTGCGTGTCCACAATCGGCGCGGTGGTATGCCTAGGATGAGCTGGAAGACGCAAGCAGTCTTCAGAGGGACCCTTCTTGTTGTTCTTTCCCATTGACGAGTACGTTCGACGAGCAGCAGCCCTCACTCGAGGAACCAAGAGCATGTCCTTATCTAATCTTGATTGCGTGTCACAAACGCGCTGTGACGTCGTTATGTCACGCGTTTCAATCTCCGCAATTGATGCTTGTCGCGCGCAACTCTGGCTTTTGCTGCACACACACACTCACATGTTGGAAGCAACGCTAAACGAGGCTGCGACTCTTAAACGTCTCCTTGACGGTACGTGTTCCCGATAATTCGTCTGTATTTTTCTGTTGACACCGTGGATACATAGCGGTCAAGGAATTGGTTCAGGATGCCAACTTTGAATGCAACGAAAGCGGTATCGTGAGCAATTTTACCATCGTCTGTACCAAATTCCGATCATAATCGACTCGCAGAACCTGCAAGCGATGGACAATTCCCATGTAGCGCTTGTATCGGTCAAGTTACACTCCGATGGGTTCGCGTTGTACCGCTGCGACCGTCCGATCCCCCTTGGCGTCAACCTCGGTTCACTTACCAAGGTGCTCAAGTGTGCTAAGGACGACGATAAGTGTACACTGAAAGCGACTGACGACGGTGATGTTCTCAGTCTCAAGTACGAGGCACACAGTACGTCTACCGTACTCTTGTTGGGATCTTTACTTACCATTTCCCAGACGCCGACCGCGTGGCCGAATACGACATGAAGCTAATGGACATCGACGCAGACACGCTTGGAATCCCCGACACCGAATACGATGCGCGCGTGACCATGCTCGCGTCCGAGTTTACTCGTATTGTCCGCGACCTTATGTCCCTCGGTGAATCCGTTCGCATCGAGGTATCTAAAGAGGGCGTCCGCTTTGCGAGCGACGGCGAAGCTGCCCAGGGGAACATCCTCCTCAAGCAAACCGACGCGGCACGTGAGCGATACGAGAATTACGGCAAGGACGACGAAGAGGATGATGTCAAGGAAGACTCGGAGGACGAGGAGAGGCCGAAAAAGGCGAAAAAGAAAGAAAAAGAAAAGGTGAAGAAGGAAGAGGGGGCTGATGACGAAGACGAAGAGATGGCGAATGGGGATGATGAAGAGGCGGAATTCCAGGCCAAGTCAGAGGACGAGGGCGAGGAGGAGGTGAGTGATAGCGAAAAGAAGAAGCGAAAGCGTAACGCTGCGTCATCATCCGTGCGTCCCTCTCTGCGTCTTGTAAGCTGCCCCCCATTGTTAACGAGGTTATAAAGAAGGCAAAAAAGAAAGCAAAGAAAACTGTCGATACCTCTGACGGTGGCGGGGGCGTGCATATCGAGATGACGCAGCACGTCAACTTGACGTTCTCTTTAAAATACCTCGTGAACTTCTCCAAGAGCGCGTCTCTTTCGGACACCGTCCAGCTGATGCTAAAAAACGACGTGCCACTTCTTGTGAGCTTCTCGAACAACTCGCGCGTTACACTCATCTCATTCCCGACCCTCTCTTAGGTATCTTATACGTTCGGTCAAGGGTACATTCGGTACTATCTCGCACCAAAGATCGGGGACGAATGAGTACGGTACTGCGTTGTTCACTCTCGCTCACATCCTTATCTTGGTGTAGCCAAACATCGCTCTCTGCCTCACAATACATTGTATCTCATTTGCTACTTACATTTCACATTCCTATAAGTCCACAGCTTCTATGCGTTGATGAGGGAAGAACAATAGTGAGCCTAGCAGAACTGGTGCGTGAGGTATGCGTTACTGCCTTCCTTTTTCAGGGTACGGCGACTTCAAATACCCTGGCGCCAATGCCCTTGACAAGTCTCAAGCCTTCACAAGCTTCACACTCTCACATGTCCAACGCTTCTGTGTATTAGGCCTATTAGGGCTTGGTTTAGAACCCCAGAATCTTCACGCCAGCGGCTGTCCTGCTGAACTCAGATAACCATCTCTCAGTCGCCGACCCCCGTGTTGGACTGGTCTGCTAAGTCTTCGCTTCGCCAACAAATATGCGAATGGCACACTCCTTCGCTATCAGCTGCGGAGACGTCATGGGTGGTATATAAGACTCATCGTTATCGGTTCCCCCAGCCCATACAGTCGCGTTTCTCACGACTTGGAACAACCATGGCGTCCTCTGCTGGCTCCTCTCAGAGCCTCGCTCAGTACCGCGAAACGATCGCAACACTTAGTGGTGGAAAAGAAGCTAACGAAGAGGCGTGGATGACCATGTGGTGCTCCTCCAACTGGGCCGAGCTACTACAGCCCGCACCACTGAGCATCGCTCTGCTTGGTTCCGTGCTGTGCATCGCCTCTGGCACCAATGATTTCAGTGTGTATCTTCACGCATGATGCATGATGCGCGTTCTGGGGGAGCTGTTTGGAGTGATATTCTGAATGTGTTGACGGTTTGAGCTCTCAGGTCTCCTCACCCAACCGCCGGAAGGCGTACCCAAGTTCCAGTGGAAATACGTCAAGCACCCAGACTCATTCAAAACGTGCCTCATGCAGGTGATCAGGGCCCCACTCTCCGAGCCTATAATGGACCTAACCTTACTATTTGGAACTCACAGATGGTCGGTGACGGCTATATCGCCTTTGAAAATGCGCATACGAATATGGAGACCATTCAGGCCCTGTCTGAGCAGATTCCCGATGTAATTCGCAATCTTGTCACGGTCCTGTGAGATGATCTCGTCTCTTCCCTGAGCCCCGAACGTGCTAACCTGTACCTTAGAGTCAAAGGCACACAAGCAGAGATAGAACTTTTCTTCGAGTCTGGTCTAAATAATCTCCTTACCCTGTCGCAGCGTTGTGAGACTGCCGCGACAGCCTGCGAGCAGGGCTTCCAAGACTTGTCATACTTAACCCGTAAGTTCTGGCCGTGCAGCCGTTCACATCGCCTCACATCCTGATGTTTAAGAGGAGTTGTCTCTGGGCTGTACGTACAAAGGCGGAAGCGCTCAACAGGCAATCGAGGCTGTTTGTATCTTGAGTTCTTTTCGTTTCTCAGTGCTGACACGTTTTAGAATACTACATACCTTTGTGTCCTTCAAGAGGAGAGGGAGCTTAAGAGAGAGCAGATGTCCAAAATCGAAGAAGCCTGTCAGCTTTCCAAACAATCGTTCGAGGAAGCCCAAGTCATATTTAAAAGTTCGATCGACTCGATGCCTAGTCCATGGACTATCTTCGGGATGAATGTACTTGAGGGCCTCGTCGGAGTGGTTGGTGCGTATTGCTCTCGTACTCAGATGAGCAACGCCAAAACGTCTGTAATCAGGATCTGCTGCTAGTGCTGTCACTTCTATCGCAACGCTCCCTGCTTCTGCGTTTCGTGCGTCGAAGAGGAGCGGAAGTAGTGACCGACCCCAGCATTCTCAAACCCACGCCACCCCGTCAAAGTTGACAGATCCCGGCATTCAGCGTGCGCCCCTCGTCAAGGCACAAATTCTAAATCTCCTACAGCTGTTAGCCGGTGGCATCACAAATAGTGGCTCTGAGCCAGACTGGGACGGCATCTCAGGATCACGCGTCGGTGCCGACGCTCAGAACACGGGAGCCTACGTGCGCTATGCACTTCAAGTCTCGAAACAGTCGCTCGACCCGCAAAAGCAATTCTCCGCTGACCTTATCCAAGTTATCGACACCTGTCTTCCAGTACGACGCCTGCCTGCCGGTGGGACGAGCCATCACTAACCTTATCCCCGACAGGTCATCGACAAACTCCTCGCTCAGTCACAGTCCGCTGATGTGGGAAACACGACGGCGCTCCCACAATATCGCGCGCAGGTGGAAACTGCACTTCGAAAGGTGGACGTCCTTTGCCAATCTGCAGCCTATATGAACCAGATGGCGGGTACCACCGCCAACGGACTGGTCAATTCGCCCACACCTGAGGCTAAGGGAAAGGCCGCAGAGATCGCAGTTGCGGCGGCGCAATACAAGATTGATGTGACGCGCGCCAACCTCACCGCCAGTCGGGACGCCTACATGCAGGTCTCACAAGAACGACAGCGCCAGCAGAGCGAGATTACACGGACTATTGTAGAGATGACACGCGTGGATCTCGAAAACGTCACGTTGAAAGGCATGCGATATTTCGTTGTGCGTGGGCGATCTTCGGCGACTGATTGCCCCCGATACTATCCAGAGATGATTCCGATCCTGCGCAAGGCGATAGGATCATTCAATATTCTCCGCGCGCGTTTCTCGCAGCTGGCCCAGTTCTTCCACTCAATTGTCTCACTTGTGAAGAATGTTATGGGAAACCATACGGCGAGCCTGATGGACGCACTTCGTAATGGAAAGAAGCTCGTCCTCGGTGGTGTCTCGTTGCCAGGTTCTCGTATCAAATCTGCTGTCCTATCAAGCGCTGACCGACCTCCGCCATAGACTTCACGAGGGATCTAATATATCGCGAATGCATGACTTCTTTGAAGTGAGTACTGTAGACAACTCCGTGGTGGCATCTCAATACGTTAGCTGAACGCGTTACCTGGCCAACCAGAGTTGCCATACTCTCCACGAAAGTGAGCAGTGTGTACGTCCAAGTCAGTACGAAGTACATCTTGCCAGCTCAGCGCCGCGTTGTAAGCGCAATTCTCCTCTTCGCACGAGATGTCCTCATGTTTCTAGGCCGAAATGCTCGAATTCGCGGAGGACAGCAGCCCAGAGGGACGTAGGAAGCTGTTAGATAGTCTCACGGCGAAGCAACGCCAGCTCGAGGCCCACGCCCAAACGCAGTCTCAGGAGGTACGGACTACATTCCGTACACCTTTCCCCCTTTTTTGATGCCCAATTCCAGATAATGGCACTCATCGAGCGCGATCAGCAACAATTCCGAAGCTCCATCGACCAGCGCCTCTCACGGATTTCAGAAAAGCTCCGCATTATATATCCCGCGATAGCAGAAGCCCCACCGCCGGACATCCAGGCCCTGACCAATGACCACATCGAAGAACTAGCAGAAGCAGCTACACAGGACTCCGAGCAGGACCGCGCTGCAATGCTGAGCATTGACGACTTCATGTAAAGGGAGGATTGTCCGATTGCCTTTCCTGAGCTCCCTCTCGTTACCTCAGGAATTTGTACTTCCACTGGCTGTGGTATCACGTCCCAGTCACGTCCTGTGCTCTGGTGTTCTGTAGTTGTGTGTCAGTTGTCGATAACATGACAGGATTCCATCTTTTAGAAGACCTTGTGCATTTCGAAGGCGAATGAAGAGGCAACGCCGCTACCAACAGTTCAGCGCTATTGATCGGAGACAAGAGGGCCCACGAGAAGGATGGGGGGTATCGATAGACGCCGATACACCATATGGAAGTCGAAGAAAGCGTGGCAGACTCGTCTCCAAGGTCACAGGTCCGATCCACGACCGCACAGAAAGCTCGGCGATGATAACTCCAACACTTCAAGGGGATTTGCGCTCTTAGGACTACGCAACTTCCGTGTCCTGAGCCGTGAGAACATCGCGGGGAGAGGATTGGACAATCGACGTTCCATTCAGTATAGCATTTGATGGAACCCAAGAATGAGTGCCGTACATGTACAACACCGGTCCAAAAAACAACTGGTTCCACTCGTTTCGTGCTGGCGGACTGTGAACTCAAGTGCATCTTATTAACAAAGGACTTTTATTTGTACTGAGGCTCACGTTCATTCACTACTCAAGCGTTCCTATCATGTCGCTTGCCATTGAGCGCTCTCTAATCTGCGCCTGTCGATTTTAGTAGTATGGGATGAGAGCGGTTTCAAGGGTGAAAAGCCTAACGGCTCAGTGTTGCAGGAACCGCTTTTACTCACCAAAGTGGGTGAGGGCTCGTATTCAACGATTGCCCGTCGTTTACCTGGAGTGAATGTCGGCTCGCCGGAGTTGAGCCAGTCCGCAACCTTCGTGGGCGCCTTGCTCCACGGCCCTCAAGTAAGGACCCCATTCACATCGGACATGGCACTTGGTGGCGCGATTGCTGGCACTGGCCCTCTCGTTCGACCATGCCAGCGTGCGCCTCCACTGGCACCACCGACCGGTCTGGATGGCGCGAAGGCAGCCACTTCTTCAAGGCATGGGGCTTCATAAAAAAAAATTGAAGACGCCGGTCGGGCTAAATACAGTACGCTCAACTCGAAAAAGATAAAACCATTGCAATTTGCAACTGGAAGGAAGATATCCAAGCGGATGGTTCTCCATAGGCGTTATTACATAGGCGTTATTACATACTTATTAGTGCCCATGCCGTAATAGGTGCCAGATCTGCCTGTCATAGGGAACTTACAGTTTTACTTACCCTGCCCAAGACCGCCCAACGATGTGGCCGTTGAGTGTTATCACATAATATTATGGCCTGCACCGACGGAATACAGTAATCTTTGCCGGAGAAAAGTGAAGAAGTCAGAGCACTCACCGAAAGAACCGAAAGAAGGCATCACAATTTCCAGTTCAGACACAAAGGGAGACCTGAGGTTCACATCTTTGGCGGAGCCAGGCCTACTATCTTTCAAAGGGAACCGAAAACTTCTGGAATCGAACACACCACCCGCACAGCTTGGTCTCTTCACTACTTCATACACTTGGACCACTTGTCCCGAGTTCTAATTTACAAATATGGTCAGACTTTAAAAATGCTTCCGCGAAAGAAGGTTTTGTTCCTGTAAAGTAAATGACCGTGATGTTGAGTGTCCAATGTCCATCAGCAACCCTGGTGCTGAAATCCATCCGTTGTAACTGGCCTCAAAAGTAGCTGGTCACAAGGATAGATGTAAACGATAATATGCAGGAAGTAAATATGCAGAACCAAGCCAAACCTGACCAAAGCGGATGAGACAAGTGGAAGGGCATGGCAGTCGGCGGGAGACTTACATTATACCAGTAGAATGAAATCTTGTCTGCTCGTGCGTCCGTGCGTACAACGAACTGAACACCAACAAACAAGGCAAGAACACCCAAGGCAGCGGCAGAGATTTGGTCCAGCCGCCATGTCCATGAAGCACACCACGACCACACAATCAAAAAGATGGCAGTGGCGATGCGCGACAGAGAAGGGTATGCGATAGGGAATGTGACGCGCCCAGTTGCGGCATCACCCCGCATGTCCTTGAAGTCTTGCGTGTGAATTGTTGTGAAAATAATTCCAGCACTCAGAGCAACGGCGATGCATGCTGTCCTATCAGCATCGCATTCGTTTCGACCTGGTCAACAAACAGATCTGTCAAACACGTGGATCCAGAACCGAAGCTGAGATAAGACGTACACGCAACGAGAGTCGCACCAGCTTCTGCAACGGCGTATCCGACCGCGTTCAACGCATTACGGATAAACCAATGCCCATCCGCCCCACCACCCTCACTATAAGCCAGCATAAATAGCGAGGCGCCAATGCTAGCAAGTGCAGTCCGTGGTCCATAAGCCGCAGAGAGGAAGAAACACAGAGGAATCATCATCCATCGAAGTGTTCGTGCGGTGTGGAAGGATATACGACCTGCTGGGAGAGGACGGTCGGGATGGTTGAGCGCGTCTTCCTCGACGGCTCGGGGAAGTGTTTGGTTTGCAAGTGCGAGTTGCAAGGCATGAACCCATAACCAAAAAACGATATGAGGGAGACGAAAGATGCTGCACGAGGGGGCGGCGGCAGCGGCGAAGAGGGTCTGCGAAAAGAAAAAAAAAAGTTCGTGTGAATACCACTAGCGGACACCCAAGTCTGCAAGCACAACACGTACGACGGGAGGGATGAGTGTCCTCATATCGGATTTTGTGAAAAGAAAAAGAGTGTGAAGGTGATATGGAAGAGGCTTTGCGGCCATACTGGCAGCAAGGGTGGTTTGAAGGGATCGCAGAGAGAGGAAGTAGGGGAGGTGGGGAGAGCATGGGTGGAGTCGGCAATATATAAAAGCGGATCTCTCGATTGCTTGGCCAAAATCTTCGGAGATGACCCATGGTTGCTACGAAATAAAGTAGGCTAGTTAGCACAGAGCGGGTCGTGACGCTGCTTACGGGCTGTGACAGGGCAGAGTGCCAGTGAGATCCACCAGGTCGGCTGCTGTCAAACGTTTGGCCTGAGCTAGGCGCTAAAGTGCGGGTTCTAAGCCGATTTATAGTAAGCGGCTATCATCGTTCTGAGCCCGAGCCTCGGCATATTGTTTACTGTGCACAGTATTTTTATTTGGGAAAAATGTTCAACTTCTTACAGTATCTGCTACCCTTACCACACCATCCTCCGACCGCACGCGCAGGACGGGATCGCCCCAGCAGACTCTCCGTTCTTCGTGACTTACATTCTCCAACATAAAAGTACAGTACAGTACTCTCTGATGACGTTTATTATCAGGTACGGCAACATGGACATGGGCAATCGGAACCGGAGCCCTCGGCGGAGTCATCCGGGTCAGAACAATTCAAGTTGGGTACATCATATCAGGCGTCATGAAATCTTCCATCCAGATGCACTTGGGCACATCATATCAAGCATCATATCATCCATCAAGATGCATAGTCCCGACGTTTTTATTATCAGATGACAGCGAGCCCTTAAGACCAGTGTCGATCCTGCCGTCCGAGAATCCTGTCATTCAGGTCCCACCTCAGTATGGAGGAAGGTGTAACGAAGAGGGAGAGGACGCGCCTTGTTCATGGCGTGCGATGTTCTCAGCCCGGGCCTCAGCACTGACAGCGCCGAAAATGATGTCCATCTCTTCAAGGGAGCGACCTTTAGTTTCGGGTATTACGCTGTTAGGTCGTGTGAGAAGAGCCTGTACGGTGCAAAACAACGCAGGGACGTACAGCGAGAACGGAGCCATCGCCCCAATGTTCAGGGCTGCGAACATGAAGAACATCTTGTAACCGAGCCTTGTGTGAATGGTTGGCGTCACCTTTGCGACGACAAAGTCTAGGAAAATGCTGTTGGAGAAGCGTGCTTGTGCGGATGCGAGGAAGGACATACTCCATAACCACTGAGATGAAGAAGCGACGGCCAAACCATAGTGTCTAGTCCGCGTCGGGAAGATATCTGATACGTATACCCACGGCAATGGGCCCCAACCCATAGAGTAAAAGCAGACATAGATGTATAGCATTGCGGCCATCGCCTTTCCAGAAGCAGGGGGGTTAGCTTGCGGCGTGGAAGGTGGCGGATGTGTCTTGAGAATAGCGCCGAGGATGAAGAACAAGGTACCCATCCCGACCGCGGAGACGAAGAGTGACGGCTTCCGTCCCCACGCGTCTGCGAAGAAGAATATGAACACCGTGGTCGCGACAACTTTGACTACGCCGTAAACGCCTGATGCGAGGAGGGAGTTTGTGGCCCCCGTATATCCGATCTGCATTACGTATTAACCTTATTCGGAGGCAAAGACATGAACGTACTCACCGAGGTGAAAATCTGCGGAGCATAGTAGCCAACCGAGTTTTGCCCGCACCATTGTTGTAGGAAGAATATAAAAAAGGCAATTAAAAACCGGACGAAATTGCCATGCCCAAAGAATGCCTCGTGCAGACCGAGGTCGGCGCGGGCATTACGCTCCTCCGTAAGGGCTGCCTCAATCTCGGCCAGTTCATGGAGCACTTCCTCGGAATCGAGTGCACTTCCACGCAGATATGCGAGATTCGTATGGGCCTCAGCATGGCGGTCCTTGGACGCCAACCAGCGTGGAGACTCGCGAACGGTCAGCAGGCCAAGTGCCATGATGCCTGCAGGGACGAGTTGAAATCCGAAGGGGATGCGCCAAATATTCGGACTGTCGTGAATGTGGAGACCGATCCCAACTGTGGCACGCGAATTAGCCTAGTGTGAAAGCTGGAAGCGCGCGAACCAAAAATGAAATGAAAATTTACAGTTTACAAAGTAGGAGATCATGCCTCCCATCGCTACCATGATTTGGAACATCCCAGTAATACGCCCTCGCACTTGCTTCGGCGAGCATTCGGACACATAGGCAGGTGCAACAGCGCTTATCGCGCCGATAGCGAAGCCAGACACGACGCGGCCACCATAGATGTACCCAAGCCCACGATTCCCTTCGCCACCAGCAATGGTTTGCAATACCTGCCAGATTTGGAGTCGACATAGGCATGTGTATAGAAAGAGAGGCTGCGCACCGCGCCGAGCACGAAAATTAGTGAAGATGCCAGGAGTGTCTTTCGTCGCCCGATCCAAGCTACAGTATGGACGGATCAAGAATTAGCTCAGTTTTAAATTAAGAGGTACTAGCAACAGAGAAAAAACCAATACGTAAAGCGGATTTACGGGTACGTTCCCATAATAACACCGATAGCATCAAGGAAAAGCAACACAACGGAGGATAGAGAGACATTATTAGAGAGACCCACCAGAGACAGGCGCACTGCTGAGAGCGCCGAAAAAAGCGCCTGCTTGTAATACAGATACAATATTTGATGAGACATCATCGACGCGGTTCTGATTTGCAGGGCCCTCGGCTGGGCGAATACCAAACTTGATCTGGAAATACTGGGACTGCACAACACCGCCAGCAATACCGCTGATCATACAGGGTCATCAAAACGGGAGGTTGTCACTGCCGAGATAAGTGGACGCACCTGTCGTAACCAAACAAGAGAATACCCCAGTAAGCGACGAAGGCCAACCCTGGGGAAAACGATTATTAAGAACGAAGTCGGAAGGCTAAAGGGGAAAGAAGGGGAAGGGGAAGGATACTGCAGATATGGATTCAACGAACAAACAAACACTCTTCATGAGGACATGGGAACAGGAAAGAGACGTCGACTCGGAGCTCTACGTGTCTAGTGACGCAAGTTATCTCCGATCTGCAAATCGGATCGACTCTCGGACTCAGCGCTCAGCCTCAAGAAGTGCGGTATTGTGCCCGCGCTTCTATAGTAGAAGTTGGGGAGGGGAGAGAGGTACGCACAGTAAGCGCGTATATTTTGCAGAACGTCATATTTCTCGCTCATACCCATGTTACTTATCGAACCAGTCAGGATCAGAAAGAAGGGTGGAGACGACACAGACGCACTCGGCGTCGCCTTTTATACCCAACCCAGCCTGAGAGCATCGTTAAAGGCAAGGGAATATCTATCCTCGTCTGTCAGACTGTCGCGGTTATCTATTCATAGTAGCGGCGATTCCGGCCGCGTAAAACCCTATTGCATCAGAAACTGAAACGGGTCCAAATGAATGATACACCGTCTACTTGCTTACCTCGAAGCTTGATTTTTTGTGGACTTGAGGCACCTTTCCTGGACAGTCTCCCTACGAATGATCGCCCTACATGAACTGAACTCGCAGAGTAGGTCGGAGTCGCCACGCCTACCTGGCTTCAGGAAACCCCAGTGAAACGCCGCGGCCCGGATGAGACGTGAGATGTTTTACGCGGTGGTGGCACATGGTGATCAATCTGAATTCTCACAGTATGGGCTTCCAAATCTACTTCATTGTGTAGGTGGGTCACAAGGAAACCCAATACGGGGAATCTTCTCTATCATGCGCACTTTTGAGTGAAGGAACACCAACAGCACCATTCCTATCATGGCGCACTCCGTCATCGTACAGTTTCTGGACCGCAAATGGACCGTGCTTAGTTTATCATCCACGCCGCAGTTTTCCTTGCTCGGGTTCTTGGATCCACGATGGGCTGCTGTGAGAAGGCGCCACACTCTTGCCGACACAAAATTCTTTTTCAACAGTCCGCAGTCTCCATAGAAGGAACACGATGAGGGCTAGATATCGCCTCAAACAGCAATGGGTTGATCTCCGAGAGGTGGAACATTCGTTGTCGACCTACCCTCCAAGCTAATCCCTTCTCTATTCCAGTTGCCCACGGGAAAACGCTTGACTGGCTTGACGGCTTGACTGCGAAGGGGTATCGCTACAATACAGTACCTGCACTCGAAATAGGGCATTCGAGACGTGCATTCATTACTTTGGACCGAGGGGTAAGATATACGAAACGTAATTACCACATGTTCTGTGAGGGAATATAGTGCACTTCTACTCACTTCTCGGTGGGTAGCGTAAGCGATAGAACCATCACGATACTGTAAATGCCAGAATCGTTCGACGTGGGTCGGCACGTCGCGAACAGCCTAACCCGAGGCCGTGGAATAGAACATCCAGGCACCGTTCTCAATGGCCCACACAAGCAGTGAAGCGCTTGAACTTCAGCTATTACAGGGATGACTGAAGGATTCAACTGCAGGCGTTGCTGAGGGTGCTCGTGGTACTGTACTGAGCTGTCCAGTAGTCCATACAGTCCTGATCCGAGACTATCACAATCCCGATATGACAGCCTGAGAGTCTGAGACCGTGAGACGTCCCCACTGTCACGCCAAACCGACGAAGAGTAAGTACTTCGCTAATTTAGAAGCATATATGGCGTACCATGGAAGTAGAAGAAGCCCGTAGGAGACACGTGCACTGCGGCTAGTAATGCAGTAATGCGTGGCGGAGAGCCATAGCGCAGGCCATGCTGAAATCAGCTGGTTCCACCGGAAGAGTCATCCACTCGACCACGTAGCAATCGTCGTGGTTTGGAAGGAGTTCGATCGCAGCCAAGATTGGTTGGTGCCGAGAGACCTGTATAAAGATGGGTACTGTGACGTGAATGTCTGGTTCTCCAGTGGCCGTAAGCTGGCAGTTTGGCGGCAGCCGCGGTAGTCGGGATGTATCATACGATTCGGCATCGATTCGGCTACCGTATTGTGCAGAACGTTACGTGGGTCAGCGGCTTGTGAACGATACCGTACTCCGCAAGAGTTTCGATCTGCAAGTTCACGGCCACTTTTTCGTCACAAATTTCGTGAGGAATACAGTATTCTTACATCCTTCCTGTGCCAGTCCAGTCGTGCCAGTGCCAATCGTGCGAGGTTTCCCGCGTTGAACGCGGAATAGTGAGTAGCGGTCGGTTATCAGTAGAGCAGGAGATTCAATTCACTGGCAAAGGGCGTCAACGGGTCTGTTCAAGTTGGTTCCCTCGGGGTACCGAGACCGCGTGAGCGCAGAAGGATCGTCGTTCGGCTCTCAGTCCAGTCTCGGTGGGGATGCGGCCATAGGATCAGATTTGCATGGGGTGCCTTGGTTTTCCCGCCGACGAGGTCGCAATCTGAATCTGAGTGCTCATGAGAATGAATCCAGAATTCGGGGTACTTACCCTAGAGCTTGAATATTTGAATGCCAAATGGATCTTTCAGGTAGGATTTCCTCTATATCCCGTCTAGATGTATAGCTAAAATACAGTCTAGGATTCCTCAACAACATCAATTCGGAGTTCAAAATGATAAGATATATTTTTTCCGATTTACAGTACTGTAAGGCACAACAGGTTACAGTGCTGTAATAGGATAGGAAAATGTAGGATTTACGCTTACAGTATGGGAAGCCATCCACAAACGCTTGCACAAACGTGGTCACCGCATACAGTACGAAAAGGTCGGGAAAATATGCAGAAACCTACTGACAGCGCCGTATCGAAGCGAAGCAAACAACACAAGCCAATAGAGGCCCTTAGAGGGCGACATCCACGTCATGGTCCAGCCTCCCAGCATGCAGCGAGAAGATCTATTTACGACGTCTCCGAGTTGGTCCAATTAGGCCTATTGGAGATTGTCTCGGAAGGACGGGGATTTAAGAGCAGGTGACGGCAGTGAGATACAGTAGTATGTCTATCATGTTGATTGGTTTCAATCTTGACCTTGATGCTTTACAGTAACCGAGGCCCTCAAGCCTCAAGCTACTGGCTACGTTACACATACACCTTGGCACTGCATCATCGAGGGCTGGGCGATGATCGGAAGTGCATACAGGCAACTCGCCATTGGCCTTTCACGGGCAATCGTGTGTACACTGTGAGAAACTCTAAGCGTCCAGGTCACCTTTACCGGCGAAATGCATACAACAACTTTCCTTGAAAGCCGATGCCGAATGCGAATCAAGTTTGTTGTCAACGGTTCAAATTACCGTTTAACAAGCGACTTCGACCTCAGGCTTCAGGTCCCGTCAGTTGTTTTCGTAAGCATTTGCTGTACCTCTTACTGCGCAGATTATGCTCTTGAATGTATTGGGCCCCTACTGAATTGGCTCATTCTACAGTCAATTTGTCGCAAATAGATGAGGAAGGAAGATGTTCGATTCGCGCGCACAAAGTACGACTGATGAACGCCCTCGTACAATTCCACTTTGACTCCATAATCCAGAAGCTGCCAACCACACGGCTATGGCCGCGCACGTGTACCTTTTGTTTACTTACAGTAATTTGTTTGTCTGCAGTGGATATAAAACGACGACTCGTCCGATACTGTAATAAACTCAGCCGATTTCTGCGACCTCTGCCAGCTGCCTCTTCAAAACGCTTCAAACCTCGCGTGATTATTAGGTGTTGACTTATTTTTGTCATTTGCGATTTGTTCAAGTTATCAAAGTCCTTTCACTGCTTCGAGTCACCCTCTTTGTCTTCTGTTTGTCTACGTCTTCTCTCGAGACAACGTCTGCATCTACGCAGTAATATCTACACTACTGCAGGTGGACCCTGCGAGCATACAGTTGTTGTTCCGAGTAAGACGGAGACGGACGAGAGAGAGATACGGTTGAGAGTGGCCGAGAATGGTGGGAGATGTCTGAATGACGGTGCATAAGTTAGGCTCAAGAGGTAAGTGGTCAGCTTACTACTATGATAAGTACAGAGTATTTAGAAACGAAGAAACACAAACTATTCGAAGGTTGTGTTTTGTTAGTGGCAAAACGAACCGCCATACACGAGCTGGGCGTAAAGTTATTGACTGAATGTCACCGGTCTCTGCTGGTCTCTGCTGACCTACCCTCTGTTGCCGTAGCTTGCGAGTGGTGACGAGCAGCAATAATTAGGAAATTTCGATTTATCAATGTCCAGTCCAATCCAGGGTCAGTCATAAGCTCCTCTGTTCCGATGCCACAATTCCGAGACGGCATGTTGATTCCCTGCCAGGTAGTTTTCCCTAGAAGTACAGCAGCTCAACTCCTCGTCCGATCTATCTACCGCTGTCCGGGACCTGAATCCATTCTGGGGATGCGTGACCATTTTCTTGGACCTGAAAGGCCGCGCCGGATCGAAACTCGTTCCTCGATCGTCATATTGCGGAGGCGAATAACTTAGTTGATACGGTACCAGTACTGTACCACTGGGACTTTGATACTGTAGCAAGAATGACGACAATCGTACCTTGACGTCAGAATGACGCGCCAGCGCTGCATGTTCTTGGTTGGTAACACAAGTTAGCCACTATCGGAATTACTTTTGGAAAATAGTAATTATTGGTTGTGGTTTAAGGTGCGGAAGTGGTACAGTATTAGTATTATTAGTATGTTGGCCTACTAGCTACGTTGCGATAGGCACCTCCAGTTTGTCTTGTTATTCCCCCCCCCCCCCCTCCCCGTGACTTTCAAAACACGAAGTGTCTTAGCTGGAGTATTGGCATCCAGCTACCTTGAGAGACATTAACGGCTCCGATCAGTACAACGTCTTCAGGAGTGATGCCGCCTGC
Source organism: Lactarius quietus (assembly GCA_015025155.1). Taxonomy (NCBI): domain Eukaryota; kingdom Fungi; phylum Basidiomycota; class Agaricomycetes; order Russulales; family Russulaceae; genus Lactarius; species Lactarius quietus. Next base: position 74,104 of record WITN01000193.1, on the reverse strand, counting down.
TCCGATAAACCAGCGCGGGTTGTTGTAACTGTAACTGTAAGGCCGGTCCATTGCCTGAAGGTTTGTTCGCGTTAGTCCCATTGCAGAGATCAAAGGAAGAAAAGTAATCACATCGGTCATGAATTTGAGCACTTTCCGGGCGACGTGCTTTACGAATCTCTCGAGTGGGACGATTTCCGGCACTCGCGCTTGGGTCCGAATCATAATTTGCTCGTCCCAATTGGCATAACCGCACCACTGGAAGAGGTATTTTCAGTCCGATCAAACGCGAGATATGAACACCGATAGCCAACTTACGTTAATGCGAATCTGTGCGTGGTTCCTGCTAGACGGGCCGACGGGGGCGGGACGGGATGCATCATTGAGATACATGAGGTCTCCCACTACCGCTTTCCCCAAAGGCAAGCCAAGTTGACCCCTTTCGAAAAAAAAGATGGGGGGGCGTAGGAGGTCGCGCTGGAGTGGAGGGACCCATCGCCTCTGTGGGATTACGGTGCCTATGTTCGTGGCTGTGTAGTCCACCACCCAAGGTGTCGGTGGTTCGAGGCCTGGAATAGGTGAAGGTATAGCGCGAAAGTGATGATATTCTGGGTAAATGTATGCTTCTAAAGGGCTCGCTCCCCTCCTCAATAGCGCGGCGTGGTATACGGCTGCATCCTGAGGGCCGAGCATGAGTGCGATGTAGCCGTCTACCAATAGATCATTGGATTGCTGCGAAGACATCTGTTAAGGCGAGTGTAGATACGATAGTGCAGTAAAGAGCTCTTTTCTATGATTGGTGAGGGATTGGTGTTTGAGAGAACGAGTGGGGGACGATGCAGAAAAAATCGCCTTTTTGAAGTACGCTGGTGCCATCGCGGCCCCGCCTTGGGATTAGCTGTCGTTGCCGCGTCCCGACGTCCCCACATTGGTTAACGGGGCCCTTTGCAATTTGTATTACTTTGGTTTTAGTGGTTGGATTTGGTGGCCCATGTGGCGGCAGACGCAACCCCGGCTCTGCTTCTTCAGGATTTCTGCTAGGCACTACGTTCAGAATCATGTACCGCAATGTCGGAGAGAACTCGGAGATGAGTGGCACCGCCCTAGAGACAGAAAACTAGACGAGCACGGGGGCCAACAACTTTCAGCGCCAGCGTAGTGTATGTGTCGTCAACCACCCGCGTTGCCCGGACTGTAGTTCCCTAGCTGATACGTTAGGGGATGACAACCGTGACTCGCGCTACAATCACCTCAGAGCCAGAGCAAAGGAGACTCAATTAAAGCCTATTGCCACAGAACAGGATTTTTGCGCAAGGGTGCCAAAAGCATGGAAAGATGCGTCTTTTTCACCGCCGTCTGTGTGGATAGCTGAAGTGGTGTTGGGATGGGAAATTTTCAGTGTCTTAGAAACGCCACTACAATTTTTTGGTAGGTTGGCTCCGCAACACCGGACTATCTACATCCTCAGCTGTAGTGCTTCAACAGTGCCAGGACCAGGTTGTTGGGTCTTTGGGTATGGAAAGCCTTTAAGCATGCCCCTGCGACTTGATTTGACTAGCCATGACCCGGAATACCATTAGCACAGATACAGATCGGTGTTTCTCTCGTCAAAGTAAGCCAGTTGTTTGGACATGGAGGCAAATGACTTTGACAGCTCCGCGCCCCCCGGTGTATTGACACGGCTATTAAACAAAGAGCAATGGACGAAGAGTTGTCAGAGACACGAGAGATAGTGATGCATCCGTTGGGCTCCAGCCTCCGGGGTGGGGGGGTGGGGGTGGAATAAACCGTGCCATAGTAGGGCAAGGAAGAGTTGAATGCCAGTGTGTGCCGGCGCGCTTGATTTTAATAAGTTACATCAAAGGGGGAAACCCAGTCATACACCAGCGCTCGGCCACTGGCAGAGTTGGTCCGTTATCACATGGCTACGGAAAGAGTACAGAGCGATCATACTGTCACGTAGCATCAGAGGTGATAGAGGGAAGCATCGTACTTGGATCGGGGGTAGCATAGCATTCTTCGTGGACCAGTGACGACAGGAAGTGACCCCCGCCATACGGCCAAGTAGCCAATTGCCAGGAGCGAGCGGAGTGGGAAGGAGAGCATGGTCGGCTATCATAGTGGCACGAGTACCATATGCCAAAAAACTCAAAAAGTAGTCAAAAAGTCCAGGATAGGCTCAAGAGCGGATCACCACGGCCCGGAGTCATGTGTCAGGCTGAGATCGGCACTGCTCTTGGCCGCCGTGGGCGCCGCTAGGCAACCTTGGCACTATATCATGCTTCGATCTTTGTACACTGGTTTCCATCCCCATCTTTTCTTCTAACTGTAACCATGCCGCTGTCACAGTTGACTCATATCTTAGACCGCATCCCCCTACCTGACGACATACAAAATAAAGCACATACTCTCTTAGAGAAGATAGACCACCAAGTGGACCGCGTCCCAGAGGGCATACAACGTACGGAGGACACAATCTTTGGTTCGTCGTATTTCGACTCTGCCCCTTTACTACCACCTGACTTTGACTTAGGGATTTTGAACCCGAACAGTGAGATCTGGTTGTGTTTGGCTCACATATATCTGCTTACGTATCAACAGGAAGACACGAAACCATCGATGCCAAGAAGCATGATGAAATACGTGCTGAAATCAATGCGGGTCACCGCTTTGAAAGCTTTGCAAATGAGAGGGCTCACAATTCCGTGAAATGGTGTGTAATCCTCGATAGGTATTTGCCTTTGTATTCCTATCTGAACCTTTGCAGGCACATAGATGGTCATGACTATTTCTATGCACTCTCCGAGATGCTCGAAAGTGCCCGAGAGTGTATCTTTATTCTTGTAAGAGTTATTTTTACTCGCCCCTACATCATTCATGTGACTCCCTGTGAAGGACTGGTGGTTGACCCCTGAACTCTATCTACGCCGTCCGCCTGCATACCATCCAGAGTGGCGCCTCGACAGGATCCTCAAGCGCAAAGCCCAGCAAGGCGTGAAGATTTACGTCGTCGTTTATAAGGAGGTATGGGTAACCACCCCAACTTCGATCGGCTCTAAAGGGTTATAGGTAACCCAAACTATGAGTATGAGTTCGAAACACACCAAGGTAAGACGTCCTGGTCTGTGTCAGATGCGTGAACACCCACCGCCGTTATTTTTAGAATGCCCTTGAAGCCCTTCACCCGAACATCGCTTGCATGCGTCACCCGGATCATATCGGGGCCAAAGGTGCTTTCCTTTCTTGGTATCGATCAACGCGACTAATCTACAAATGGGCAGATAATGTCGAGTTCTGGTCTCACCACGAGAAAGTTGTAGTTGTGGACAACCATCGTGCATGCATCGGCGGTCTCGACATTTGTTTTGGCCGTTGGGACACACAGAATCACCCGCTTGCCGACGCACATCCGACCGATTTTTCGCTAACCCTCTTTCCTGGCCAGGATTACAACAATGCCCGCATTTTGGACTTCAAGGATGTCAAGAACTACGTGAGCGGGACTATTTCCGTGTCAGAGAGCCCGCGCATGCCGTGGCACGATGTACGCTTCTCACAGGCCCTCTTTCTCGGTTCTGACCGACATCGGTTTCAGGTGCACATGACAATCGATGGGCCCGTTGTTCTTGACATTGTGCAGCACTTTGTTGAACGCTGGAATGAGGTTAAACTCCGAAAGGTTTGTTGTACACGTTTTCCGGATCACCACGTACACTAATTTAGGCGCCCCATACTCATAAAGTACAAGGACGACAAGTCGGTTTCATGTTCTTTATTTCTTTCCCACTCTGTTGTTCATTGACTCTATTTCAAGCCACTATGACTGGCTCGCTCTTCCCCACAATGTCGTCGCTGCCCCAAATGAGGCGATCGTACGCCATCCGCAGCGCGAGCAATGGCAACAAATCGGCCGCCACTTCAAGCAGCGCTTCCATCGTCAAGGCAACCAAGAAGTATATGATCCTGACGATGGGCACTACTCGTCTGCACCTCATGGCACATGCCGTGTGCAGGTCGTTCGGAGTGTCTGCGATTGGAGCCACGGCGTGTTGACTGAGCACAGTATTCAAAACGCCTGTAAGAGGAAGGGGTATTCCTTACTCGTAGCTTAACTAATTTCTGCAGATATACAGATGATTCGGGAGGCTAACCACTTTATTTTCATTGGTACGTGGTCCTCACCTTATTGTGCACGTATGTGGAGTGAAGGTTTCTTGCAGAGAACCAATTTTTGTAAGTCACCCAGTCTCCTGTTGATTACAGAAGTAATGAGTAGAATCCTTGAGCATATCAAATACGAAACAGTCGGGCCCTGTGAAGAATCAGATCGCTGCTGCACTTCTCCAGCGTATTCTCAGCGCGGCTCGGTCTGGTCAGAAATTCAAGGTCAGTATTCCTTCCTTCTTAGAGCACACCTCATGAATGCGCGTAGGTTGTTGTAATCCTCCCAGAGGTTCCCGGGTTTGCGGGCGACGTGAAAAGCGAGACATCGATCAAGACCATCATGGCTGCCCAATACCGCACGATCAACCGCGGAGGGAGCAGCCTATACGAGGAGATCCGTCGCGCAGGTTTCGAACCGTAAGCGTGTAGTCTCATCCTCCATTGCATGTCTTGACATGGGGCTTCTTCAGGACGGACTACCTCCGGTTCTATCACCTGCGTGTGTATGACCGGATCAATGCCCCCATGAGTATGCACCCCCGGGATTTGTGGATCAACAGTTACTCACACTGATTATTTAGATACGCTCATCGCACAGATGGAAGCCAGTTCGGGCGTCAAGTTCACCGAGGCGCAGGTGGCTCTGGCCCGTCAGTGGGTCGGCGACTCGGCAGATTCTTCCGACATGCCGACCGAGGTCACGATCAAAATTCCCGAGCCAACTGCCGAAGGCATTGTCCTGAGTGACAAGGCTCCAGTCCAGACGGAAAAGTACCCTCTCCCTCGCTCGTATAGCGAAGCGGAGTCAGTGATCAAGCGCTTCGAGCATGGGGCAGATGTGCTCGTGGGGAGGCGACATGAAGCCGTTGCCGATTCGGTTGCGCAGCACGCTTTCCAAGACGGAACAGAGCTTGCAGACGAGCAATGGTTGGGAAGCGAGGAAGAGGAACTCAATTCGTGCGTATTGTTTTGACACTGATTCCCCGTCATCATATTTCACGCTCCTGGCAGATATGTGTCTGAGCTGTCATATATTCACACTAAGCTCATGATCGTGGACGACCGCCGTGTCATTGTGCGCGATTTCCTAACAATACTGTATAATATTGCTGATTTTTTGTTTCTCAGATGGGCTCGGCGAACCTGAACGACCGTAGTCAGAAAGTGCGCTCCTCCGACTCAATCAGTTGTGTGTTATGCTCATTCATTGTTTGCAGGGTGACGGGGACTCCGAGATCGCCCTGGTTGTCGAGGACGACGACCATATCCCGAGTTACATGGATGGTCGCCCCTACAGCGCCGGCCGTTTTGCCGCGACCCTTAGGCGCAAGCTCTACCGCCGTGCGTGACCATTTTTCTACGAACCCAGTTCACCTCTTGACGTGAACGCCTTGACAGAACACCTCGGCATGATGCCCCCACAGATCGTACCTTCTGACAAAGTTACATTGTTCATGCGCCCGGCGCCAATACCAAGCAAGGACGAGACAAATCTTGAAGAAGACGCACGTGTGGCTGATCCATTGTCTGACGAAACAATGAATCTGTTGAATACCACTGCACGAGTGAACCGTGAGGTGTTCACCGAGCTCTTCCGCCCGGTTCCGAGCAACCTTGTGCACACCTGGGCGGCCTATGAGGTAGGCGGGGACTCATCCATTTAGATGTGCTAGCTAACCTGCGTCCATGCAGATATATAAGCCGAAGGTCAAAGTGGGCCACGTCGCCCCTGATATAACGCTCAAGCGCGTGAAGGATCGGCTCGCGCTTGTGCGTGGGTCGCTTGTGGAAGCCCCGCTCGTGCGTTGGCTTTACTATCTTCTTTCGTTGCATTATGGGACTCAAGCTTTGAACCAGGACTTTTTGATTGATGAACCAGACTTTTGTGAGGGGCCCGATTGGAAGGGGCTTAATCCCACGCTTCCGATCTATATTTAAACTTGCAAGCGGAGTGGCGAAGATGATCTAGAAGTGGGGGTTAAGGGAGTCAGTCCTGAGGAAGAGAAGCTGATACTGATAGGAACGTGTTAACGGTATGGTGTGACAACTTCAATGTAGGTGGATACTTGATATTGGAAGCGAAATCATTGGGGTTTGAGCCACATCTATATTTACGGCATGAGTCTGATTACGCGGGCCGCACTTGCATCGTGAGGTGGAGATTTTGGGAGTATGTTGGGCGTCACACGGGACGCGGGACGCGTCGTGGTTCATGCGCAACCGCATCCGAGTCGTACAGTAAAACACACCAATACCACCCGATACTGTTTAGCCTAGGCTTTCGCTTCGTGGCTATTCTGAGGTGTTGGATTAACCTACTTGTACGACCCCGAAAAGAGGGTCGCTCCACAAGATGATGTTTTATGTATTTTCGAACACCCTCGCTCCACTTTAACGTTTGTCCTAGCGTTTCTTCGATTCTCAAGATCCTTGTCTCGTTTAAAGTCCAATGGCCGCGCGACGCATAGGACGGGCATATCGGTTCCCCTTTTTCCTTGCCGTCTCCTGGATTCTGCTGCATCACTCGGTACATCTGTATCACGGTGTCAGTCATAAAGGCAAACCGATATCCACGCCGGCATACAGTACTTGCCGTTTCCCGTGAATAAATTAGAGGGTGTTCGCTTCCCTGTTCATGCAGTCGGCCCATTGTCTTACCCTGCGTTCATTTTCTAGGTCGTCAGAATGTCCGACTGTTCCCCCTCGCCAGACACAACATCCACTCACCAACCCGGAAGCATGCCACGTATCCCTGGAAACCGCACCCCCCGTCGCGTTCAGTGGGCTAGTGCGGTCGACAAGGACGGGGTTGCAAGAAGAACACGCGAGAACGCTGAAGAGAGCGACGTGGCTTCAACCCATGAACTTGAACTAGATGAAGCTGGTCTCAATGTGTGTTTTGACGTCGGTTCCTCAAATACCCTTCTTCCCACTCAATTTTTTTTGCACAGCCAGCTGCGTTCCAGACGCTTACCCACGCTCTTGAACGTCACCGTTCGAGCTCCGCATCACCTCTTCACAATGCAGCCGACCCACCAATCAGGTCCCGAATGTCTACGCCCTCGTCCGCGGGGTCATCAGGTCCGGATTCCCCCAAAATATTGTCACATGAGACCAATGTCCCTGGGGAGGCATTCATCGAGCCCGGCGAGCGTGCTGGGCTTCCTATGCAGCGTTCAGAAGACAAGAAGGATCAATTCTCTGACAGCGAAGCGCGCGCGGCCACTGTAGTCCGTGCGCATTCTGTGAATCCATTCTCAAGGCGTTTCTTTCGCCGGCGCTCCCGCTCCACCCCGGCCAGGCCCAACAAAAGCGAGGACAAAGATGCGGAGATGGCGGCAGCGGCAGATACGACCTCGCAAATGACGCGCGCGCATGGAGGCATACTTGCCGCTTTGCTCGCTCTCTACGATCACGACTCGGATTCGGCGTCGATTTCGTCCACGCTGAGAACGAGTTCAGGCGGCGGGACTCCAGAGCCCCATTCAAGCGACTCTCCGACCCATTCTTTCTTGGACCTTGCCTCAGCGCCGGGTAGACGGCTAGCGGACATGTCCAAGGCCTTACACCTGCCGGAAGCGCACCCCTCAAGGGAACGCAACTCCGCAGGTGTTTGGGGTTCGCTAATTGCTAGCACGACGGGCACGCTCGTAGGTGCGACCGCGCCTACACATAGTAGCATTGCCCCAGACATTAAGCGGCCGGGGTATCACCTCTCACGGTGTGTTAGAGCCGTTGATCTGGCGTCTGATCTCCGACTGATATCATTTGCAGCTACTCGCTTGATGGCGGCGTCCGATCAGCTCCTCAACATCCCCCTCCACCAAGACCGCGAAGCGCGTTATCCAATGGGGGCACGCAGCATCAGCCATCCTCGTCGTTGTCGTCGTTCTTTCAATACCCTCCCCATGCCAGTCCGCATGCACAACCACCACATTCCGCTTCGCCGGCCCACGGGCCTCTCGCCAAATTGACTGAAACCTTGCGTGACCTACCCAAGCGCGGAAGGATCAGCCGTCCAGGTATCTCACACGCAACAACGGACAGCGAGGGCGGTGACGAGAAGGAAGATCTGAGTACAGATACGGAGAATGATAAGCGACGTGACGCTGCTGCACGGAGACGCGATAAGAACAAGCGACGGCGCAAGGCCGAGATCTACGTGAGTTTATTGTTTGTTAGCCTGCCAGATGGGCATGCTGAAGTCAACCGCCGCTGCACAGATCACTCGTCATATATCGTCGCTTATCTCACGTCAGACGTTCATCTTGAAGCTAGCACGCGCGATGATGATGTTCGGCAGCCCAACACATCGTCTGCAAGCCCAGATACAGAGCACAGCACGTGTCCTCGAAATCTCATTGTCCTGCCTGTACCTTCCGGATGTGATGTTGATAGCTTTTGATGACGACGTCACGAGCACGAGCAGTGTGAAGTTAATACGACAAAGTTCGGCGCTAGACCTGGGCAAGGTGCAAGATGCGTACAAAATATATTGGAGCGTAGGTGTTCACAGCCAAGGTCTTCAATAAGGGGACTGAGGCGCCTAGTTCAGGTTATCCACGATGACATGTCGGTAACGGATGCATCAGCGGCACTGGACGAGCTCATGCTCTCGAAGCCCTTATACTCCCCTGGCAACTAATCTTCTTCGGGGGAATGGCGTCTGCGTCGATCTGCAGCGTCTCGTTCAATGGGTCGCTTATCGATAGCCTTATCTCTTTCCCACTTGGAGCGCTTCTCGTCGCCGTTCAGATGCTGTCGGTGAGAAATGAACTGTACTCTAACGTTTTTGAGTGCGTGGCGTCCTCTCGTCTATTCCTGAGCCTCTGAGTGCGATGCAGGATCACGATTGCAACACTCTTGAGTTTCCTTTCCGGCGCCCTGGCTCAGACTCATAAATTCTGCTATTCTGCCGTCGCATCGTCCTCGGTTGTACTCATTCTTCCCGTACGTCATCATCTGTACCTCTCGCTATCGAACCCTTTAATAAACTTGTCCAAGGGCTTTATCGTCCTGTGCGGCTCGCTCGAGCTCTCGTCACGGAACATTGTTTCTGGCGCTGTTCGCCTTTGCTATGCTCTTGTATATTCGCTCTTCCTTGGGTTCGGCCTCGCAATTGGGGCCGAGGTGTACGTGAAAATGACTGGCCTTTCGATCTTTGCGCCGGAAGATTATCAGTGTGCACAGAGCCACAGTAACGCACCCTGGTTCAGACAGACACCTTCACACTACTGGGGTAAGCCCACTCTTCACTCTGACCCCCACGGAGTTGACAACCGGCCAAGCATTTCTAACGGTTCCCATGTTTTCGCTGTTCCTAAGCCTGCGGAATCAGGCGCCGTGGTACCGGAAGGAACTCGTGAGTCATGAAATGTTTCCCTCCTGAGTTGAAAATTTCGAGCGAAAATCTAGGCTGTTCTCGTAGGAATTTCGTGTGTCGGCTGGGTCACCAATCACTTTGTTGGCACTAGATTTCCTGGTCAAAGCGACATCACTGCTGCGGTTGGGTACGTGCTGCTATCCCTTTGTTTATGGGTTTTGTTGGTGATTGAGAGTGTAACAGCGCATTTGCTGTTGGCGTCGTTGCAAACATATATGGTCGATTATTCAGTGGGAACGCCTTTGTCGTCATGGTAACGTATCTTCCCGTCATACTTCAGTCTGCGCGCTTACGCTTCAATCGACTCTGTCGTCGTTCTCCACCACGAGTAGATCACCGGCATACTGTTTCAGCTGCCATCGGGTCTCGGGAACGGAGGGTTGCTGCATTTCGCGTCGCAGCAGGCTTCTGGGAACTCGTCCTCGTACCTGACTGGGTTCCAAGTTGCCCTGCAGCTCGTTGCTGTGTCCATCGGGCTCACGGTAGGGCTGGGTATCTCGCTGGTGGTCGTCTTCCCGATCCAGTCACGCAGGCGGAAGAGCGGCGTCTTCAGCCTGTGAATGCCTCCTGTTTGGGACACTTTGATAACTTTTCAGTCGTGTACGAGTAACGCGAACGGACAACGTCACAAGCCTCGATAGCTCGTTTGCTAATGGTACTAGTGCGTGATGTATTCAGATAGATGATCATGGAATCGGTGAGCCTGAGCGCACGCGCGTACTAGCTCCGGAAAGTCTAAGGTATTGCGGTTACGGCGACTTCCCTCAGGCTTTCCAATCAACGATAACCCCTAGTAGCTCGAGGGATTATTCCTCAGGCTATACGACGGTAGGGGGCATCGACGAGTCAGTTCTTGTTAGGCTTCAAGCACCCAACGGGTTCCGAGTCAGTCATCAACTACATTTTGTTCATACTGCATGCCTGTATGCCCTGACGGGCAATACATAACGGAGACAAAGGACAAGTACTATATTACACACACACACGGCTCAATCGCATAATTCCTGGACCACCCAACTTTAGATTTACTCCTTCCTTCTGATGTCAGGAATACCACTTTCCAAATCCATTTCGACCAATAACATTGTTTTTTGCAAATGAGTTTAAACCAAAGACTGAGATGGCACTAAAACTTTGATGAGATATTATCCACACACCAGATGTCAAAATAAACCAACCCATATCAGTGGCCATCACAAACTGTATGACAGACTGCTTTGGAGAAGATGCCACAAGGTATTGCTGAATTTTCAAGTCAATATCTGCCTTCTGGTAGTTCAGATCTGCCTGAGTTAAAGCTGAATTTGATGACTGATTTGAGAGACGCAAGGTGGTTGCATGCTTCAAGATCAGAATGATAGCTTCCATAAAGGTTAAATACACTCTAAAAATGATAAAGTGAATTACCCAAGATCAAATGATTGCAGCCAAGACTGGTGATGGTAAACTAGAGAGAGATATTAGTATAGAGTTAGAGAATTGTAATATGGAGGTAACACATTTTTAATGGTTGGCAGTGACAGAACCTGCTTTGTCTTATACAAAGAAGTAAGATTTAAGCTCAAGTGAAGTCACAAAAGAGCACTTACAAACTGAAGAACCAAAAATGTGCATCATTAGTAAACTTAAAGAAGAGTTTCCACACACATGCTGATAAAGCAAATACAAGTATAATTAGTGAAGAGGCATTAGCAGGTATAATGTCTAGCAGAAATGGCACTACTTACATTCTACAAAGCCCAAACAGAAGTTGTCAACAGGCTTAAATACAGTGAGGCATGGCAGCTCACCAACTGATATGTATTATTAGCAGGTTTTAAATAAGGTACAGCAGTTACTCACCAACTGAAGAGCCAACAACAGTTGTTATTAGCAAGCTTAAAATACTTTAAGGCCTGGCAGCCACTCACAAGCTGAAAAGCCAAGAACAGGGATTGTTAGCAGGCTTAAAAATAGCAAGGCACTGGCCACTCACTGTCTAATAAGTCAAGGACAGGCATTGTCAGCAAGCTTACAATGCAGTGAGACATATTAATCACTCACTTTCTAGAGAGCAAAGAATAAGCATCAGTAGCTGGATTAAATCATGGCCAGACATCAGCCACTTACCAGCTAAAGAGCCAAGAATAAACTTCATCAGAAAGATTGAAAAAAAGCAAGGCATATCAGCCACTTACTTTCTGTAGAGTCAAAGACAGGTGTTATTAGCAGGCTTAAAATATTTCAAGTTACTCACCTCCTAAACAGCCAAGGACAGTGGTTATCAGCAAGCTTAGGATATAATGAAGAAGGTCAGTCACTCACTTGCTGGAAAGTCAAGAATAAACACTATCAGTAAACTTAAACCATAGCAAGCCATGCTAGCCACTTACTTTCTAAAGTGTCAAATAGCTGCTATCAGCAAGCTTAGAACACAACAAGTTATTCAAGGCACCTACCACCTGAAGTGTCAAGGAAAGGTGTTATTAGCTAGCTAAAAATACTTAAGGCATATAGCTACTCACTCCCTGAAAGAGCCAAGAATGGGCATGATTAGCAGACTTAAGAAACAGCAATGCTTGCTAGCCACTTACAAGCTAAAGAGCAAAGGGCATCATTGGTAGGCATTTAACTTAGTAAAATAAATAAGTTACTCACCATCTAGAAAGACAGAGACAGACACCATCAGCAAGCTTAAAATATAGCAAGCATAGCAGCCACTCACAAGCTAGAGGACCCAAGGTCAGACATTATAAGAAAACTAAAAGGAAGTGTACTAGCCACTTACAATCTAGCAAGTTAAGGAAGGCAATGTCAGCATACTTAAAGCTTAGCAAAGTATGCCTGCCTACTCACATACTAGAGAGCCAAGAACAGCCATGATCAGCAAACCTAAGACACAACAATATCTGTCAGCCACTCACATGCTAGTGAGCTATGTTAGCAGGCTTAAAACATAGTAAGGCATGCCAGCCACTCACTGACTGAAGATTTGAAGACAGATTTTATTAGCAGGCTTAAACAATAAGGTACCTCAGCCTTACTGACTAAAGAGCCAAGGACACAAGCTCTTAGCAGGATTACAGCAGAATGAGATACACTGCACTTACTGCCTAGAGAGCCAAGGATAGGCATTGTCAGGCTTGAAATAAAGGGCATAACAGCCACTCACATACTAGAACCAAGAATAAGCATCATTAGTAAGCTTAAAATGAAGAAAAGGCACATTCACTCACTTCCTGAAGAGCCAATGACAGGCATTGTCAATTGGCTTAAAACATGATAGGAAATAACCTCTACTCACCAGCTGAAAGCCAATAATAGGCATTGTCAGCAAGCTTAAAATACAGTGAGGCACAGAAATCGCTCACCTCCTGCAGAACCAATGACAAACTTCATTAATGGGCTTAAAATGCAGAGGCACTGCAGCCACTCACATTCTGAAGAGCCAAGGAGAAGTTTCATCAGCAGACTTAAAAACAGTGAAGTAAAACAGCCACTTACAAACTGGGAAACCAACACCAAATGCTATTAGCAAGCTGAAGATATGTATGGCATGGCAGTAACTCACTTCCTGGAGAACCAAAAGTATTATTTATACTTAAAATATAGCAAAGCACAGCAACCACTCACCAACTGGAGAGCAAGAATAGGTCTCATCGGAAGGTTTGAAACAGAATGAGACATAACAGCTACTCACATTCTAGAGAGCAGAGGATAGGTATCATTAGCAATCTTAAAGCAGAGCAAGCATGGCTCCCACATACTATCTAAAGAGAGCCAAGAACATGTGTCATCAGCAGGCTTGAAACATAACGAGGAACATCAGCTACTGACCAACTAGAGAGCCAAGGTCAGATGTTGTTAGCAGGCTTGACACGCAGCAAGGCATGGTGGCCACTCACCCACTAGAGTATCAAGGAAGTTGTTGTCAGTATGATTAAAACTTAGCAAGACATACCGGCCACTCACTCCCTAAAGAGCCAAAGACAGGTGCTATCAGCGGCTTCCATGTAGTGAGCCCCACCAGCTACGTACTCTCTGAAAAACCGAAGAGAGTTATTTCAGCATGCTTGAAATGCAGTAAGGCACACCGGCCGAACTTACTTTCTGGAACGCCCGGGGGACAGGTACGTCAGCAGGCTTGAAACACAGTGGCCGGTGGGGAATGGTGATTACTTACAAGCTGAAGAGCATAGCACCAGTCAGTCAAGTTAGAAAGTGAGGTAAGAGCCATTACTCACCAACTAGGACGTGGGCGACATCAAGCATTCATTACGACACATAGCCCACAGGTTATGCTATCAACACTTACCCAGACGTACGGGAACGAACTGAGACAGTCCCGAACGATGTCCTGTTTACTTTTGCCCTCCAACCCAGTATTAACGCTGCAAGGCTCGCTGAGATCCGTCACTCGTTTCGCCTCTCCAACTGGCCCACTCACCGCTTCCAAGCCAAGTTAACGCTCAATCCTAAATTGGCCCTCTGCACAGCTAGAAGCATCAAGGCGACGACATCCTCATTCAAGGATACAGCCGTCTTCTCAATAAGGTCGTCGCAGCGACTGATATGTCTGTGCATCTCTGCCAGAGGATAGTATTAGCACACGTAACAGTAGCAATTTGGCTCTGCCAGAATGACCCACTTTCCAATCGGACGCATCTAACACAATCGCCAAGGGGCTGCAGGTAGTGCTCTTGGAATTGTTTCTCCGCCACATCAGATACAATGTCGCCTGGGTTTCCGTAATCCTCCAAATGGATCTTGACGTTTCTCAAGAACTGGTCGTATTTGGTAAACACCGCAATGACAGGGACTTGTCGAAATTATTGTGTTAACTGCGCAGTCACGAATGCTCGTACTACTGGACGACACACCATTCTTGTCAGGACAGATGTCCTTGTAATATTTCAGATCGAGCTGTGGTCGTTGGTTGTCCATCGGGACGCAATACCTCAAAAAAAAAGAACGTGTCCGTCAGCATAACAATCGGCGAGCCGTAAAACGGAAAGTTCAAACCATATCGCATGTAACCTGTCTTTCAAATGCCTTTCTCGACACTTGCGTCGAATGAATTCCTGCAAAATCCCAAGTTCCTCCGTACTACCCGCCTCGACTCCGCGCGAGTCATGAAAAACGTAGCCCTTATGGTTGGAGAACAATAGTTCGTCGTTGATCGTGTGTTCGCCTCGCTAGTCCGACGTTAAGTACGTGCAACCAAAGACAAAAGGCACCGTTGTCACTTACCTCCATGGACAGGTCAAGTTTAACCTAGCACGACGGCCATGAGATTCAGATTCGCAGACACAAGCACTTGGATCACGTACCTGCTCCTTTCCACGGTAAATGATGGGGCTGTCCGTTGTCTCACAGACCCTTTGTAGGATGGTCGTCTTGCCCGCATTTGCCCTTCCTATGATCAGGACACGGAACTGGACCTTTGGAGTTTTCTGTTTATCCATTGGAGCGACGATGTTGGGAGAGCAAGAGTTGTCGATAGACTTGACTCCCCATCCGATGGTTCCCACGTTCCCAAGTAGACCAGCGCTTGATGGGCGCTCCAGCGTCCAAACTCTAAATATTGATGACACATATTGGGCTGGGTGGCCATTCCTTCTGGCAGTCCTAACAGCCGGATTTTCTAGACGATCATCTGGTCTCCTCACGCATAATGGTCAGCGCTCACAACCTTGTCTGTAAGACTTACTGTAAAGCGCCAATCTGATAATAAGCTGTTGAGCAATCGGAACCCTATTACTGTATCCCACTCCGTCTGTGTCTTACCTTCGACGAGACAACTGCACGATCGCAACATGCATGCACCAGTACTAATTCGCAGCGTCCGCCATGTTTGCCCCGAAAGGATAATAATGATGATAACTTGTTTATCGCCTACAATCACACACACCAACTAACTCGTAGAAGGTTAACTGAAGGGGGGGTGGGTATATATCGATCAACGGACCGACCGTACGAAGAGAAATACATCCAGCGACGGTCGAAAAGGCGCCAATATCGGACACGGCACAGTGTCCCGGCACTGCTCGTGAACAGTGGGAGGGGGGAATCATAAAAATATGGCGTTAAAAAAAATGAAATATGAAAGGGTTCTTTTTGAGATAGCCTGGGGAGGCACGCCAGGACGTATATATTCGTATAAATAAGTAGAAAGAACGACAAGTGTCAAAAAAAATAAGGGGGGGACACGTTCGAAAGTTCAAGGCCACTGCGTCGAGAGAGAGAAGGGATATTACACACGTACAACGAGACGGTTCACGCTCGTGAGGGTGGGAGAGAAGGGAAAGGAATGGAATGGCGGTGGTGTACTCAGACAGTACCACTGTACGCGTCTTCATCAGCAAAAGCGCTGTATTGGCTCCCAATAGTTCCCATCGTCATGCGCATAACGGAGTGATCAGGACTCGACGCCGCTTGCGACTGGGCCTGGGTGGGGGAGTAGAGAGTGCGCATGCCGCCCTGTGCGGCTGCGCCAGTGTATGCCGGCGAGGGGATAGTGGGGTCTCCTGACGTTCCGCCGCTTACCACCGTGGCACGGCGTTTGGCATATGCGCGCAACATGTCGTCGGGAGACATCACATTCGCAGGCATGGGCTGCATCGGCATAAACGAAGACATCGCAGATGCAGGCTCAGGGGAGTGCGGACTGTGCGTCGGGGATGGGATTGCCGGGAAAGCCGTGGACTGGGCGGAAAACAAAAGCTCAGGTTCTTTCCCGCCTTGAGCTCCGGGAGAGGGGTCGCTGGTGCGCATCACTAGCACAAAATTTTGTCAAGTCAAACGGAATGAGAGAAATAGGAAGAAAAAGTTACGCACGACGGAGGGCGGGCATGACTGCATCGACACTAGAGTGCGAGGAAGTGTCATTGCCGGCCAAACGAGCCTGGATATCTTCGATACTGAGTGTTTGCGGGCCTTCAGCTTGAATAGGTGATATAGTTTCATCGGCTTCAGAGTCGGGAGAGGATTGGCTGATTTCCCATTTGCGGTCAGGGAGGGGTGGGACGATGGCAGTGTGGTAAGCGCGGCTCTGGACACGACGACTATCGGAACTCTGGCGGATGTCAGGGGCGAATGATACGCGCGAGACACGCTCTGAGATGATGCGGGCATTGATAGCAGAAGAGCGAAGCTGGGCGGTGCCGTCACTCTGGCCAGGCAAGACAGTGCGAGCTCTTGAACCAATACCGGCTTGACCACCTTCGACGGCGACAGTAGAATCGGGGCGGATGTTACCAAAGGAGAAGGATGAGGAACGAATGCTCCCATCGACGGCGATGCTGCTACGGATAGCAGCCTGGGCACCAACGGCAGAGATGGGTTTCCAGTCTGTAGAAATGGTACTCATGCGCTTGTCGATAGCCTCGGTCCACTGCTTGCGCTCCTCTCTGCCACGCTCGCGCCTCAATTTGATATACGCGGTGACTACGAGTGCAATAACAACAAGAAGAGGCATGATGACGGCGGCGGCGACTTTCCCTCCGGCAAGGTGCTTGTGAAACTCGTCCTTCACGATAGTAACGATACTATCGGGTTTAGAAAGGTCAGCGGAGGCAGGAGTGCCGGAGGACGGAGCAGAATATGTCATGGTGAAGATGGGACCAGGAGGATAAGGGCTGAGGAAAGGGGGGTGCCAGTGGGAACGATTATGAGCTGAAGGTTCGCGGATGCAGTAGAGTTCCACCACTTGGGTTCGTAGGAAGCCGCGTAAGAACCGGTAGAATAGGTGACACCCTGCCAGGCATGGACGCGGGAAGCAGTAGCGGGGCAATAGAGGAATATGTCGACGTCGGTGGCATTTAGACAGGTGGTATCCCAAGTCATGTTGACAGAAGTAGTGTACGCAATAGACTGGGAAGCAGTAGGGGATTTGTAAAATCCGCCCGTGGCGCAAGCTGGAAAAAAAAGCACGTCAGGCACGCATATAACCAGAGTAAAGTGATGAGCAGGCAAGGATGGTGCATCGCCCATCGAGAGAAAAATGATATCTAGGGAGGGCGAACGCTGAAAGAGGAGAGTAACATACACGAATCGGCACGTCTCTGGGGCTTGAGAGAGCCATGCGACCTGCCAATCTTGTGGGGCATTGTCTGGATGTGGCCTTGACTTTTTAAAGAACGAAAAAGGACAGTGACCCGCTGGACAGCGGAGGGGAAAGGATACGGAGGAGTAGGGAAGGAGAGGGGAGGGAAAGAGATGGGGAGAGAGGAGAGGAGAGGGAGGCGGGGGGTGGTGACAAGGTCCAGGGACGGGGAATCGAAGGCGACAACAAAGCCGCTTTTCTTTTGCAGGTTAGCTCGATTCCCGAGGTAGCGACGAGAATTATGTCAGCCTCTCATCAAATGTGTCAAATCAACCCTCGCGTCCCCAAAAGGAAATCCATTTATACAACGGTCACAGTGAGGTCCTAACGCGAATCAATCCCGCGGCGATGGGCAGCCTCTCCCCCTGCTCATTTACCATGTGCTTATCCTTTTTTACAATCCCTGGACAAAGCTGTCGATGCTACGATCTCGTGGATTGGAACATGTCTCTTGACTTGCATGCTTGGCTGACATGACAACGCAAATCCCCGGTCGAGTCAAACTGTCATCACGCGTCATCGTCTTCCCTAGTTCGCGCTATTCGTCGGAGTTCACTCGCTTACACGACGAAACGTGCGTGCTCGGGCTGTATCCGTTTCGCCGTTTACGCGGGGATACCGAAACAGCCCGTAAGTCTAAGTCGTTTCGGATCACCCCCTTCGCGGGTATCAAGTCTCAAACGAGGGAGTGTACAGTATTGGCAGTACAGAAAAAGGTGTACGGGCAGGTGTGCTGTATGGGTGCCCAAAATACTGGAACAAAATTCGGTGTACCTCGCCCTTGCCTGATATAGAGCAACCCGAGATAACCAATATTGAATACACTCCATGATTTCCAATTGCCAGTCGCCACAAATCATTCAAACAACTACTGTACAACCATACAGTAAAGTATGTACTGAACTATGAGAAACACAAAGTCTGATATTAGTCTAGCCCTACTGTATATTCGTACAATGAGAAATATTTACACGACATGTTCATCACAATTCGGCAGGAGAGGGGCTTCTACGACCGTCCCGAGGGGCGAATCGCCCTGTAATGAGTAGCGGCCTGTAAACCCCGAGGCCGCCCATCGACTGAGAACGCAGTGTGGGACGAATCATATGAAACCTGGTGTACCCAGCCGTTGCTCGGCAATTCTCTCCTCAGCAAGGGCACCGTCTCCCCGGTCCTCTGAGCAATCACCTGCATCAGCCCCCAAATCTTTCTGAATCTGGAGCCAATTCTTGATCGAGGGTGCCAGCGACAAGTCGGACGGCACGAGACGCGGTGGGATCAAAGGAGCGAAAACCCACCGCAACGGCACTGCAGCAAACCGTATCTGCGCGTCCAACGACGCGTCTCCCGCGCGCACACCGTCCGCGAGATGCCTGACGGTCGTGCTCACCATAGACGAGATGCTGCGGTCCGCCACAGCAACCGTAACCGCAGGACTGCGCGACACCGCATCCAAGAACGCAGCGAGCGTGAGCAGCGGCCCATCGCGCACGACGCCTCAAGTGTAGTTGAATTTCAAGCGCTCCGAGATGCCCGACGAGGCAGCAAGCTGCCTGCGCGGTGCGCCCAGTACGGGCCTTTCGTCTGGTCCACACCGCGACGCGCGCTAGCTCGTGGAGGCATGACCGCGCCGCGAGGGCGGCGGTACAGCGCGCGAGGAGCGCGATTGCCGGGCTGGAGTCGTCGTGGCCGAGCGTCGCGAGCGCATCGGCGGTATGCGCGCCGAAGAGCGTGTCCAGTATAGGCTATCCGTACCCGCGAACTTCTCCGTGATGGACCAGATTGCGCGCAGGCACGCGTTGGCGCGCCGGTTGCGGAGGTGTGGCGCTAGGGGCGAGGCTGAGGTGTGGTTCACGCAGGTCTGTAGGAGTCGCCCGATGCTCCATCCGAGGCGCACGTCGTGGTCCTCGAGGAGGTGGCCAATCGTGAATTGTGGATAGCTGTGGGGCTCGGACGCGAGGAAAGCGGGTATCCCGGCGATGAAAGACTCCAACGCGTCGTCGTCGTTACCCAAGCTTGAAACTGCCCATCGTAGTGAATGAGCGTCCACGTTGGGTGCACGCTTTCCAAATCTAATTCGAGCGCTCGTGCTAAGCCTCCGCGATACCGATCCTGGCGGGCTTTGATGATTTTGGGGAGACGGAAGCGGAAAAATGTCGACTCTAAGGAGATGAGCGACGTCATCCATTGAAGGGCGTAGAGGATAGCTAGCCGAATCAGCTCCAGGAATCGCCATAGGAAAGCGGTCATTGGGGTTTTGAACGGCGAAGAGATGTCAATCAGTGGCGAGATCGTGAAGAAGAAGTATAAGGCTCCGATGATTGAGTATGCAGCCAGAGCCGTATATGCAAGGACCTTGTTGAGGTTGAAGAAATATGTGATCAGGCCTGCGCAGAAGAGCATAATAGCGAGATGAAGGAACAGTGGGAGGGCATTAATTACTTGCTCCATGCGATAGTTGCGCCCCCCGTTGAACAGATAAGCTCTGATCCTCGCGCGTGTCGAAGGTTGAGAATGGCACTGTGAATATCGCAGGTATTCCTGACACCACTCCTGCACCAAAATCGCCCCGAGCGCACATGCCAGACTGAGGATGAGACTGAGTGACCATAACGTTTGCACGGCAATGAGAAGCGGGCGGGGAGGAAGGGATCGGGCATCGAGAAGGGAAGCCACATCAATCTGGCCGGAGATCTGAAGGTAGATTTGGCTGAGCAACAACTCTGACGAATCTCCATTGAGCAGACCGGTCCCGATAATGAATGCAGACACGACGATGGAGAACAGCCCCGCCTGAGTAGCGACCATAATTAGGTCGAACAAACGGCAGACACGGAATACCCACGAAATTTAAGTTGCAGCGACTTTGCCCTATCCAACGCTCCGCAAGCAGCTTATCGTGCTTTTCCGCTTGAACGTTGTATATTGACCAGATGCACGCGTTTGACATTTTAGGCTGCTCTTCTGCAATGCGATGTGTATCAGTCACCGATCCTTTAATTATGATAGCAACAAAGATGACCTTCTGAGAAAGATACAGCAAAGTCAACGATGTGTGAGTCCGGAGAGACAGTGAAAAATGAGGACGGTGGACCCTCTGCGAGAGGATTGGGATCCACTGCGGAAGAAATGTAGGACAATGGTGAGCCACGGGATAGAGAATAGCCAAATGATTTACCTTGTTTTTCAACTCGATCCGGGTCGTTAGACTTGTTTTCGCTGTTCATGTAGACGGGGGGTTGACACGTACAGCAGAGCGTCCGGGCTCTTATGGGGCTCAAGTTTGGCTTGGGTCCTTCGTGGTGTCAAAAATTCTACCCTGCCACATATATAGCACAGGCTCGGAAGTGACAAGGCTGCTGTGCACACAGCATTCCTACTGAAGCAACTATGTGAGTCGAGTCAATGCACCGCCATCTGCTAGTAATTCATATGGTCACCCATTGGATGGTATGGGGCCGTGTGCTTGACAGCTGTCCGAAAGCGGGCTATTTAGAGCAATGTCTGTGTCCTCTGGTCATTTATTGGACCAGACCTTCTTTCTCCCCTGCTCGCCACCATCCACAATCGAGTAGTAATGTTCGCCCATCTTCAAGCCCATTTGCCTTCCATTATGCGGAGGAACACCGCTGCAGCGGGGCCGACTCATAATGCCGTAAGTGCGAAGCCACCGCCTCCGGAGATACGTAAATAGACTCACACACTCCATAGTATGAAGCCCTCTTGCCTGGACCTCAGCCAGTTCCTCAGAACCTATGCGAGCTCCGAAGCATCTTGGCGGAAATATCCCATCCAGCAAACAGTTCGCCCTCAATCCAGGCCCAAACGAAGCAGATACTCAGTGACGACCTGGCTCAACTCGACGCCGAGTGTTCCCAAATCGTGACTTTGACGCACCTAGCGCAAAGGGCGGCCAGCGAATCGGCGAACGTGCTGCTTTCGAGGATCCGCTTTTTCGAAGCTTTAGATGACCGCATTCACCAGATCTCGGCATTGCGCGAGCGGTTCGTCGATAGTCGCAAGACCTTCCGCGAGAAGCCTACCAAGCTACTCGCGGGGAGTATCCGGGACGGTAAGTCGCCGATAACCAACCGCATTGTTTTTCCGAGGCTCATGACTGTCCGCAGCTAGGGGCCACGCGCACGAGGGGATGTTCTCCGAATTGAAACCCCTCTTCGACAAGATCGACGGATATTACAAGGAGGTCAACGTTTCGCTTCTCGCGGAAGAACGTCACCTCAAAGTCATCCGCCGCTCGCTCCGAGTTACTCCCGACGACCGACTTCGGTGGGAACATATCCGCGACGCGTGCAGGGAAGCTTCCAATCTCCTCGCAACCGAAGACAACCACGCGCAATCCCAACCCCACCCTCACCACGGCTCCTCCTTCGCCCCGTCCGACAGGCCGCCTCCGCTACCCGTGCCACCGAGCACCAGCGACAACAACAAAGCAGCCTCGAATATGCGTGCGCTCGCACAGACCGTCGCCGCGGCTCGCGACAGATTACGGCAAACGCACGAGAACATCGCGCCGCTCACGCACCATCCACAAAGCGATCTCCTCCGGTTGATGAGCGAGTACGAGAAAGGAGAGAAGACGTGCCGCCAGCGGATTGGCGAGGTGCTCGAATTTTCAGAGCGCTTCATCCACTCTTTCGCCGAGGTTCCTGCGCTTGACGAATTCCGCGATCATCTCCTCCCCGCGGCCGAGGATTCCTCCTCAAGGGTGCTCCGCGAAGTCGCCGCGGACGTTCGCAACACCAGTAAGTCCAGTACCAGTCATGTCGTCGGATACAGTAGTACTGACTCGCTTTTCCCCCTCTAGAGCGCGACGTGCTGAGCTCTTTGCCCTGGCTCGCGGACCATTATGTCCGCTTTGAGCGCTGCCTTCCAATAACGGACAGATCAACGCAGCACCTGTATCAGCTGCTTCACGGACTCGTGCTTCCCCTAGAACGACCCGAAGACCCCAAACAAGGTGTGCTTCGGCCGCTGACCCGAGTTCAGCTCAGGGAGGAACAGCAGACCTGGAGAGGTCTCGAGGAGCAATGGGCCAACCAAACATCCCAGCCTCAGCGCTCATCAACCTACTAATTCAGAGGGTTTATATTATCATTTTACCATTAGTCATCTCGCCTTGCACTTGGCACACGCAGTTGAACATTGTTGATACCCCGCATTCAAATAATTCCTAGGATTGGCTTGTACCCTAATAATGTGATTGTATATTATCCTGACGCAGTTCTTTTTGCACAACTATACACTACTCCAGAAACCCATCGTTATTTCGTTGTTGTTTACATAAATACATAATAACTATCCAATTCATCACGTCGTCAGGAGTTCAAGAACCCATAGCACAAGAACTTGAAAGGGAGAGGAGGTGATCATGATAAGCTAATGACGTTGAGGATCCCCGGGATGCCAGGTTAGTGGTGGTGGGTCTGGAGTATGTCTGGTCCTGGTGAGAGGTGGGTGAGCCATACACATTTCGGGAGGCAAGATAAAAGGATGTTCCCCAGCCACTGCAGCTGGTCAGTGGACACTGGTAGAGAGGTCGTGGAAGCAGCAGAAGCCAACACAACACACGAGAACCGGGACATAGTTGATAGTACTTATTCGTGGCGTAAAGTTGAAAGCTTCTTGGTGACGAAGAGAGATACAGAGCGTAGCAGACTCTGGTAACGAAATAGCTGAAGAGGAGTTTGTGAGTCATTGCCACCAAGGTCCCGGTGAAGGTCGTGCCAACTGCGTCAATGCGGCGGACTACAGTTAGGAACATCTTCAGATCCATTAGGTTCGGGTACTGATTGTTTGTGTTCCACAACCTCGAGGCCATTCTCGCCAGTCGCGGCGTCGCGGCTCGATGACACCGTCATTGGTTTGCCTCTCTCGATCCCAACCTTCGCCAGCGCCGCTGCTACACCGGCTGAGGACGTGTGTGGTGTCCGATGAAGTGTGCTCATGGTGGCGAAGAAAGTCATAGCAGCGATGGTTTACACGTGTGTCCAAGTCCGGCAATGCGGGTGGCTCATACTCGATCGTGTGGAGAATTGTGCTGTCGTTCGTACCGGCATGCCCGTAAAACTGGTTTGACGCACTGGGCAACTTTTTAGCTCCACTGGAATGCGAGTGAGAGTCAGCCAACTACTACAGTGCACAGTGCATGTTAAGATGGAGGAGGGCGGGGCATTTCATGCCTGTGACGTACGCATGCCAGTGTCATCTCAAGGGCTACAGGCGTCGTAGGGCAAGCGAGGAGCGCAGCGGTGAGGGCAGAGAGTACACAGAGTTGTGGCAGCGCACGATCTCAGGGAGACCGCGATTACGAGGGTTAAAATTTAAAGGTCCACAGAGCCCTAACCACCGAAATGCTAAGAATGCGGCTGGGGGTTGGGAAGGCGAGCTTTTTATCTTCATTTTGGGGTCCGAATCAACGTAGGAGCCGTGCTCTATGAGATCAATAGCCTGAGGATGCGAGACCCGGCTCTTGATTAAAACCGGGTTAGGAAGGCGAGGTCCGACAAAGTTGAATAGCGCCTAAACCCTACGAATTCAGTGCTTGGTGCCATGAGCCTCTTGTCATTTGATCAAACACACACCCATCCTTGTGTATTCATGGATTTCTGAAGCATGTGGTCCCTCAATGAACATCAATATAACTCTTTGAGGAGGTTTTGAGGGTTACTGCTGAATGAATGTCGGTTTGGAGGGAAGGGTACGCAACCGCCGAGCACAGATAACTATTCTATAACCCAATTTTTCAAGATAACCCAATTTCCTGAGAATTTCTACCAGACTGAATTATGAACCCTGCTCTTACTTTGGCTGTGTATTCGAAATGAGGGGTGACTTTGTTATGAAAAGCACTGTAAGCCTGTAAGCATTCATGACAAAATGAATGACATGTGAAGTTGGACAACTCATCTACTACTTCAGTACTTGAGTATTTGTGCCACTTCACCTGGCGTTGTTCTGCCTCATTAAATTGCGTTGGCAGATGTACAGTACTTTTGTTTACACGTATGTTATCTCTACATTTTTCCAAGAAATATTGACATTTGTCATGAAATTTCTTGGGGGGAGGGGCGAAGCCCGACGCCTTAAAATTTTTACTAACCCGTGCGATTTTCGAAATTTCTGACCCCCCTTGGGCAGCAAGAATGCTCTGTTCCAGCCATGCGCAGACTCAGCGCAGACGATGGCCCCACATGTCAACCCAACAGGGTGTCGTGGGTGAATAAAGAACACTTGTTGTTCTTCAAGTTCGTGGACAGGCGTGTGGGGGGGACATTGGGACTCAAACATAGTAACTTACCGTGACCACAGTATGACTCATGTACGTCTGTTTCATGCGTAAATATACGGATAATTACGGGGAAACCCGTAATCGTAACCGTACCGTAGGCCGAGATGTCCGACCAGATTACGGTACTGGGCGTTCCCGTATACACACGCCCGTATACCCGTAGTTTACGCACTTTCAGGGAGCCCTAAAATAACGCACGGGTTTGCATAACACCATACCGGAGATGTCTAAAAAGGAATCATATGGAAATCTATAATTGGATCAAATACTTCAACACCTCTGTCGTTATCCAAGTGGCCCTTCGTGTCTTGAAAGGCCCCGCTTCTCATGTCGGAAAGTTGAGAGGTTAATATGAGCATATTTTGTGCTTGTACTAGTAAGCGGGCATCTCGCGGGTCGAGGAATTGGTGAGAAAATACTCGTCCACGTCCCTTCCGACTCCTGGCCGCCATTTTAGTGAAGGTCGTATGCGTTGCTTAAAAAGTTCCTGCTGCATGTCGACGAAGTCCGGCGTCCCAACACCTGTCACCTATCGATACAAAGATGTGAAGTCAGCCTCAGAAGTGAACAGTCAAAGTCTCGCAGGACGAACGGGATCCCATCCGGCTACGGCGGAGAATCCTTTGGTGCCGCAGCCCGGGTTAGAGCCAGATTTGATGTCATTGATGGCCGGACTGCCCTTGCCGTACAGCCAGGGGTTGAGGAAGCCAAGGGGAGACTTTCCATTCGCAAGCAAGAAGTCGTTGAGCAACGAGATTATGCCTGCCACCACCTGTATATTGGGGGTGAACCGGATGCGAGGGGACGGACGCAGGGTGGAGCGAGAGGCTAGGAGCGAAGACGCACCGGTACTGCGCAGCTTGTGCCATTCACGATATATGCATCAAAATTGACGCTCAGCACGAAGTTGATCGATTGTGCGGAGATATCGGGGATGCCTCGGCCGGCAGAGCTGCACAAAACGCAAAAACACCGCGTAAGGATAGGGCAGGTCAGGTCATGGCAAAAAACGCACTTGTATAAGCCCTTATATTGTCGCCCGAGCTTCTTGAGGAAGGGAGGCACAAGTTTGTTCTGGTAGTCGGGGCGCGGAAAATAGTTCGAGAACCCGCCCCCGGAGAAAGGAGCCCCGATCTCGGGAAGAAATCTCATCGTTCCGCCAACGCTTGTGACCCAGGGACCTGCGAAACCGCAGCAATGTGGTCAGCGATTTGCGCGCGGATTTATGTACCACTTCTACGGAGAAATGAAAAGTTCATACATACAGGATGCAGGAAACATAGGCATGAACCGGACTTTCGACCCATCTTTACAATTAGCAGGATCATCAGGGCCGACGCCTGCGTCGCCGGTCGCAAAAAGTACACTGACACCTCGTGCACCGAGCTGTGAAAACAGCTTGCACACCGCCCTTGCATATTCCAACGGCACTCTGTTCTCAGGGAGACCAAATGCAACGTCAATTGTCCGCGGCACGACCGTCTGCTTGAGAAGATACTTGAGCCATGAGACAAAGATGTCGTCTGGGAATATCTTGTTGCTTGGGACAGCCCAATGCAACCCGCCGGCAACGCTGTAGAAGATAAAAGGGGTCGGGGACGCTATGAGCTGCGCGTACTGCATGTTGAGGTTCCCCTCTAAACCAGGGTCACTCGGGTCGTAGTTGCCACCATTGACCTTCTCGACGGTGTAGATCGCGTCTATCGCATCTTGGCGAAATGAAATCATGAATGTCCTCAAATCCGTTGGGCTTGGGAAATCATTGTTGAATCCCACAACCCCGAGGGAATTCTTGGCAGTCGCGGCGGGCACATAGCCGGACGTCTTGTACAGCCAGCGCAGTATCTCTGGCGTAGTATCCCCAGGCGGCTTCAGAGACTGACGGCTCGACAACACCTTGACGGGCTCTCTCGATCCCACCTTCGCCGCAGCCGCTCTGGTTGAGGGTCTGCGTTGTGCCTTCTGCAGCGTGTGCACAGAGGCAAAGTGAGTCGTAGGTACGACAGTTTCCACGTGTGTGTGCAGTACTGCGGGGAGCGCATACCCGACCGTGCGGAGAATCGTGCTGTCGTTCGTCCCGGCAGGGCGGTAGAGCTGGTACGACGCTCTGAGCAGTTTGTTAGCTTGTGATACGGGCACATCAGTGAGAGTCAGCCAGCCACCGCCGTGTGTCGTTGAGATGGAGGTGAATGGGACACCATGGTGTGCAAGCCAGGAGTGGACGAGGTCAAGGGTATCTGGGTGCGGCGCGACAAGATTGGCGACGTCCTCCTTAGAGAGGTGTTCGCCATATCTGAGGAGACCGCAGGAGTGGCACGTGTAAGTACATTGAACGTGGAGGAGTGTGGGAGAGGGCTTACTTTGGATGCTCAGGACTGCTTACCTCATATAGTGCCTCAATCAAAGCATCCTCGTTGTGGGCATTAAGTGCCACGTGGAGGTCGATAGTGGTTCCATTGGGAGGGGGACCAAGGTACTCCCAGTTGGCTGGGACGGTGTCCCAGGCGTGTTTCGTACGCATGTCATCCCAAGGTGGTTTTGCAGGCGCAGTGAGGCCGGGGAGGAGCACAGCGGCAAGGACGGAGAGGATAGAGAGCTGGTGGTAGCGCATGGCTACGGGGGTTCACTGGTGGCTACGAAGGTTATAGGTCCAATAACAAGAACCCAAAGCACTGGAGCGGTGAGAACGCGGCCGGGAATGACTTGGAGCGCTTTTATCATGCATCTTGGGGTCAGAATAAAGTTGGGAGTAAAACTGGGGGAGTCTCTGTGGAATTGAGAGGACGCGGGTAGCGGATCTTGATTGGAACCGTGAGTTGGCTAAGACATCACGATAGGATAGCCGACTAAGGGTGAGGCCGCTAAAGTCTGTGGAAGACAAATACGACATGAGATATCGGAAGCCTCCTTCGATCCTATTCTCCTTTCGCCACGATCGCTTGATATTGGCTAGAAAGCGTTTCGGGGAGACGGACTCGATTTGGGCCATGTGGCCCGCGCTTCACAGCCACGAAGAGTCGTTGTATATAGAAGTCTATCGGCGATCCGGTCGATATCTTTATGATCAAGACAACCCCCTTGTTGGGCCGTACCAAAATGGGACGCGGCCGTAGGAGTTCCAGGTGTCTACAGTTCTGAAGGCTGGTAGAGCCATGTACATGCGAAGCCCCGAAATTCTGGGCAACCACAACAGGTATTGAAGC
The DNA here is from genome assembly GCA_015025155.1 of Lactarius quietus. NCBI lineage: Eukaryota > Fungi > Basidiomycota > Agaricomycetes > Russulales > Russulaceae > Lactarius > Lactarius quietus. The sequence goes on along the minus strand of WITN01000193.1, from coordinate 45,983 downwards.
GTAGGAGAATGCATATTGCGGACGGAATCTAGAGAACAAAACAAAAGCAACAGATTGGTGACGTGGACTCAGAAGTCTCTGCCGAGACTGTGATTGAAGCGAGGCTCGAACTTGAACGGTGCTCGAACGTTAGCGTTGAACGTTGAACGTTGAAACGTTGAAGCTTTTAATTGAAGCTCCGGGCCGCCACTGGCTTTAGTTGCGCCTCAATTCTTCCACAACTTTTCTTGCAACCACTGTCTCCACTCCACTCCACCCTCCACCGTGGCAAGCCCATGTGGATTATATAGTCGTTAATGTTTGGCGTGGCCTCAAATTCACTTTCTGCCATACCACCCTCGGAATTACACTTTAAAATGTCCGAGGAAATTGACTCAGGGTCTCTTTTGCATGACGACTGTTGCAAGAATCCTGGTCACTGCTTTGTTTGCTGCCAAGAATAGAGCCCTCAGGCGGTCTTTCTCGGGCAGTCTCCACGCTACAATACTTTCTTAGGACGTAACCTAAATCCGATTAATTGTGGTTCATCGGTCTGACGGATTGACCATTGTGTTGACACCTCCTCTGCTCAGCTCATTTCTTTCTGCTCCATGGTTCTCTAGTGCCAACCACCAGTCCACCATAAACTGCTAGCATGCCCAAGGGAACGAGTAACCTCTGTATCACCGGAGAATTCTGGCATCCGGTAAATCACCGGCTAATAATGGCTCACCATCAATCTTTTCGTGTAACTTACCCTTTCCCCTTACTGATAACCAGAGGGCTCCCAGTACGAAAGGAGCTCTTCGTTCTCAAGGTGGCATTAAAGATCCAGTTCCAGAATCGAGATTCACCGAGGATGAGAGGTCAGAAGCATACCCGTTAGCTGCCGAACATTTCCGATTCGGTTTTGGTCGTTCGTGAAATTACTGATCTAGTCGGCACCAACAGCTACTGATGAAGACGGAGCCCCTCTGGATAACATTTTGTTTCCAGATTACTTACGGCGCGGTAGGATCGTATTCGATCGGTCTCTCACGCGCCTGGTAATGGTGATTATAACCATCTCTCACGTCTGCGTCGCTCACCTCCACAGAATGGTGAGGCTCCCCTTGGGTAAGAAAACCCATCGTCACCGGTTTAAGCCTCCTTCTAGACCTCGTAGATGGCCTCTCGTAGCCGCCTTCGCAGTCACCCCCGACGAGAGGATCGCCCTCCACCGTATCTAGCTCACCCGGTATTGTTGGCACCAATGCGCTACTCTCCAAGCGGCACCGATTCGCTTCTCGAATCAGTGGTGCAAAGCCCACCACTCTCAAGCACAGGAGCCACCCTCTTGTCAGATATACGCACAAGTATGCTCAAAATTCATATTAATTTTCTTTTTTTTCTCTTTGTCAAACCATTCTCGTGGACCTAAGAGTACAGAACTATGAGGCACATTATCACCAATAAAAGCTCAAACCTTTGCTCAAAGTTAAATATAAAAACAGCTCGAAAGTTAAGCTCTCACTTGAACACCAAGCTGCCGAAACCTTTCTCGAGCCTGACTGTGCCCAACTTGAATAGCTTACCCCCGCATCATTGCCCTTATCTACTTGGAGCCTGCTTTTATATCGAGTGATGGGGGAAAAAAAGTTCATGTCCGAAATGTGTCCCGAGGAGTACTCGAGGAGTGGTCAAGCAGATTTTCCGAATGAAAGGGCTTGGAGCCCCATAATACTAGGTGGTGAATCGAAAGTCATCTCCAACAAAGCGTACAGCGAATCAGCAGAGGATCGTGGTCTCTTGATGAGACAACGAGATGCATTTGCGATGGCACGAGGTGAACAGTGTTCCTGACAACCAAAGTCGTAAGTTCAGGATTTTACTATAATGGCAGTGGCTTTACAGTGGCTCCACCGCGTCCGTGAGAATGATGGTGATCTAACAAAATACCAAACCTACATCACTTCCTGACGTGCTGTATTCATCAACCGATACCACAATACCTCGCGTCGTGAATCCAACCAACCATCGTTATTTGACGTAATCCACATCATCGTAGAACGGCGCTCGAGCTCGCAAGGGAATAGGGCCATCCCCTGTAGTGGTACTAAGAACGATGGTCGCCAGTGAATCAACGGTGTCGAAGATTTTCACTGTGTGACTCGTTGATTTCCGACCTTGTTTCCGACAGTCGATTTTGACCATCCTTTAACCGGGCCGATGGTTGACGATCGAAGGCGCTTTTCCCACAGTAGGCTCCACCCAACTCACGAAAGAATACTAGAGGAGAGACTGACACAACCTAGAGGGAACTCGCTTTTGCCTTGAGAGCATTCCGCAAGCACAGCTTCGTATGATCAACTGTTATGCCCAATACAGGACATCACCATGCACCACAGACGGCCATCAGTGCACTGAACCACGACGTTCTCCTTAACATATTTCATTGGTATCGACTAGTAACTACGACAGATGGGTTCGATCGAGGCTGGAACCTCGAACGCTGGTGGTATAGACTTATACATGTCTGCCGAACCTGGCAACACCTGATACTCGCCTCGCGAACCCGTATGGATCTGCACCTCGTGTGCACGTATGGCACACCCATCACGACCATGCTCGCCCATTCACCTCCCCTGCCTCTGATAATATACTTCCCAGGAAGGCTCGGAGACGCATCGGGAAAGGACGAGGAGGACGTGGTTTTCGCTCTCCAGCATCACGAGCGCGTGCGTCGCATTCATCTCAGGGCTTCCGCGGCGAGCCTGCCCAAGCTAGTCAACGCAATGGCCTGCGAATACCCAACACTCCAACGCCTAGTCCTCCGCTCTCACACCACAAAGCCCATCGCACACTCAACCACAGGCATACTTCTCCCCACGAAGCTCCAAGCGCCCCTCCTACAGCGCCTCACGCTCTCAGACATCCGTCTCCCAGCAAGCTCCGAACTGCTCCTCCGCGCCTCGGGACTCGTCACGCTCGAGCTCCTAGACATCGCAGATACGCCCGAAATCCACCCTGCGCATCTCGTCGCGCAGCTCGCGCGAATGGCACAGCTCGAGCGCCTCATCCTGCACTTCCGCACCGCGCTCCCGAACCGCACAGTGGAGCGTACACTCGCGGGCGTACGCGTCCTGCGTACGACGCTCCCGCGCTTAGCACTGCTCTCCTTCCGCGGCAGCAGCGCATATCTCAATGGCACGCTTGCGCGCCTCGTCACTCCAGCTCTACAAACGCTCTTCGTGGACCTATTCGCGCAGCTTACGTTCGACCTACCCTCACTCGTACCCTTCGTCCGCTCGGGGTTCCAGTTCCACGCTGCGGAACTGCATTTCGATGCCGAGAACGGATGTGTACTCCTTGACTCGCAAGCGGGCAGGATTACTAGGACGAACCCCGTACAGCTACGCGTGAGTTGCCGCGCGCTCGAGTGGCAGCTCGCTGCACTAGCGCAGATATGCGGGGTACTCACACCGCTCTTCGCGCGCGTAGAGGGCCTCACGCTCGGCCTGCACGTCGCACGCCCTAGCCCTGACGCCAATTTGAGCACGGACCCGGACTTGGACTCGGACTTGGAACGCGCGGAGTGGCATGAACTCCTCCGCGCGTTCGGAGGCACAAAGACACTGCAGCTCGCTGGCCCGCGCGCGGAACACCTCCTACGTACGCTACTGCCGCTCCCCGCGGAATTGCTGCCGGGGCTGCAAGAGCTCCTTCCCGGAGGCGATGGGGAGCCTGCCGAGGATGGTGAGGGCAGTTTGGCTGCGTTCACTATTGAGCGGGAAGCTGCGGGCTGCCCTGTGCGTGTGGTCCGTGATTGGTGGTGAGCTCGGAACTCCGTCCCGAATGTACTTGGTGGGGCGGCGACTCAAGCTCAAATGGATGAATGACATCATACCTCATTGTGATCGTATCATTAGAGTACTGTATCCTTGCTCTCGGCGCCATTCATATCGGACACAATACACTGTACTTCTATTGCCACAACCCTGAGTCTCATGCATTGTTGCATTTTCATACGAACCTTGTTTTTTTTTCGGAACAAATCAAATAGGAGGACCCTTTCATGTGGCGTATCAACACGTAGCATGCAGCAGAGATACTGATCGATGACAAGATAAAAACAAGAATTAAAGTGCGCAGGACAGTACTACACAACAAAACGCGTTGAATATGTACTCGATATAAGTACGTCCGTGAATGTTGGTCTGGATGTTTGTTGTAATCATACAAAAGGAACAACCAAAAACTACAGATCGACAAAACAGCAGCCATGATCCCCTTCTCTCCTTTTCCAGTTCCCCGGTTGGGAAAGTGGTATATGCTAGTAGTATATATATTACGTACGTATTCACGCGTGGTAAGTTGACTCGACGCACGCGGGCCACCGCGCGGTGAAGTCAGAGGTATGGTGGCGTATTGCAAGGTAGAAGAAGACGAAGAATCGAGTCGGGAGGTTATAGGTATGTGAGATGATAGGGACATATACGGGCACACATTTTCTGCCTGGGCGCCGACGATGATGGAACCAATAGTAGAGGTGACGGGAAACAAAAAAGAGGCATACGACTCGAAAAGGGGGCAATGTCATCGGAAGTCAACAGGCATAGGAAGTCTTCGCTGTCGCACTCGCTCGCTAGCAAGTCTAGTGATCGAATTGAGGAGGTCACCACGACGTAGAGGCTCTGTCGATAATGATCAGCAAATTCTACGTGGTAATACCAGACGACATACTTGTAATGTGGTCATCCTGTGAGAGATAACGTCTTAGCAAAGTTAAAAAGGCGATGGTTGTTACGACGTACCATTCCTGCATCGAGACATCTCTCCCTATCGCCGATCACTACAAAGCGTCAACAAATAGCACCAAGTACAGGGGAAAGCAAGGAACGTACTGGCATGCGCCGTTAGCGCAATGATTGGTGTTGGCGGGAGGTTGTTGTGCACTTCATACGCGCGTATTAGCTCCGTCGCCTCCATACCGCCCATGAAGGGCATAGAGACATCCATCTGGGGAAAAAGCAAAAATTCAGAATGCGATCCGGGCCGAACCTGCGACCGAGGGAGCCCGCGGGACACGTACCAGGATGATGTCAAACGGCCGATTTCGCTGCACGCGCGCCTTGAACGCGTCCACGGCGAGCGACCCGTTCTCCGCAATCTCGACTGTGTGACCGTATTTCTCCAATATCTTCACCGCTAGCTTCTGGTTCACCAAGTTATCTTCCGCCAGCAAAATGTCAAAGATCACATCGTTCGTCGCTGCCGCCGGGCTGACGGTGCTCGACTCTAGGGCCGAGATGAGCGCCGAAGTGAGGTCCTGTGCGCTCACGGGCGTTGTCACCTCCGAACTGATACTATTATCCAGGCACCATTTCACTGTTGCAGTCCGGGTTAGCACTACGACGTCAGCGATAAACTGATCCGATGGGGTCGTGGCTTTACGTACAGTTCAATCGTGGAAGTTTCTAGAAACGGAAAGCACTGACGTCAATACCCCGTGAGACAGACCTAAGAGAACAAACACGACGCACCGGAGCCAACAACACTATCGGTATGTACCGCAGATGCTCATATTCACGGATCGTCTCGGTCTGTCACGGGATGAAGCGTTCTAACCCCGCACCTTGAGATGAAAACAATGGCGTACCACGCTGAGGGAGTCAACGACAATGGTGTCGATGTGAGGACATGTCGCCTTATCCGCGACCTCGAGCGGGTCATGTATCACATACGGGCGTAGCCCGAGCTCCTGTATGCGATCTACGACGCCAGTGTTGTCGTATAGCGTGTCGACAAATAGAATGTTGCGGTTCCCGAACGGCGCCATCTTCGCGAGCATCGCCTCCATAGATAGCTGCCCAATCTGCGACGTGATGGTGAAGAAGAATTTGCTCCCCTTGCTGACCTCGCTCTCGACCCACATGCTTCCCGTCATTAGTGCCACGAGTCGTTTCGAAATCGATAGTCCAAGACCCGTTCCACCGTATTCCTGTCAGCGAGAGAACGATGTAGTGAGTGGTGAGAGTAACGAAAGACGATGGGTGGGGGACAAACCCTAGTTGTCGAACCGTCTGCCTGCGCAAATGTGTCAAAGATAAGGTTCAGTTTATCCTTAGCAATTCCAATTCCCGTGTCCAACACGCAAAACTCGAGAGTGACGCTTGAGTCGTCAAGTGCAAGGAGGCGGCAGCTGAGCGCGACGTGTCCCTTCTTGGACACTTTGGACGGCGTAAACTTAATTGCGTTGCCCACCAGGTTGGTGATAACCTGCCGTAACCGGAGCGAGTCGCCGATAAGTTGATCAGGGATGTCGGGGTCAACGTCGTAAGTGAGGTCCAAGTTATTCTGGGACGCGCGGACGACTAGGGTCTTAAGTATTCCGAACACGGTCTGTCGGAACGAGAAAGAAACTTGTTCCATGGTCATCCGACCTGCCTCGACTAGCTCGGAACACACGGGTCAGCAAACTTGAGGGATTTTACGGCAGGATACGCCGGTGAATTGTTCCTGTGGCACTCACTCTTTGAGATATCCAAAATGTCATCGATGATCAACAATAGTGACCGCGCAAGACTGTGAACTAGCAGCAAGCTCTCCCGTTGCGACCTGTTCAGGTCGCTGTCGAGGGTAAGCTCCGTCATTCCAATGATACCGTTCATCGGCGTCCTACGTGGCTCGAAGCATCAGCACGACAAAGAGCGCGGTGAAAACTGTAGAAAACTAACCTTATCTCGTGGGACATGTTCGCCAAGAATTCAGATTTACTGCGGTTCGCAAGTTCGGCGGCTTCTCTGGCTGCGGTGTTCTTCTGAATACTGTCGCGCAAGTTGAACACCATCTGATTGATCTGTGTCTTCAACGAATCCATTTCGCCACTAGCTTCAACGGTGATAAAGCGGGTGAAATCTCCGTCCATAGCGGCGGCCGATATCTGTGCGAACCCACGCACTTGCGTGGTCAAATTGCCGGCCATAGTATTCACCGACATTCTGCACCGTGGTGATGATGTGACGTCATGCGATTGCAACCAGGTATGACGTACGTGATTTCTTGCCAGATGCCCTGGACGTTACCCAGTTCAGCTTGGACGCCTAGCTTGCCTTCCGTTCCGACTTCCCGTGCGACCTTTTTCACTTCTGAAGCGAAGAATCCCAATTGGTCAATCATATCATTGATCGTGTTTACCAAATGCAGAATTTCGCCGGACACTGACACCCCCGTGACCTTCTGTGTCAGGTCTCCTCGGGCAACAGCCGTCTATTGAACGCGTCATTATCGTCGTCACCACACACGTAAAAATACGCAGCGTACCGTAGCAACAGCGATGGTTCGGACTTGTAGGGTCAACTGTTTTTTTTCCTCAGCGCCCCGAACAAAAAGACGCACAGTTTGACTCACATTAGCCGCCATGACGTTCACGCAACCCGTCAGGTCCTATACAGGGAAAAGGGTAAAGTCAGATTAGTCCCAAGGGGTAAGCAGATGAGCAGACCTTCCAAGTTCCACCAACGTTCGTGACGTTAGCTTGGCCGCCCAAACGACCCTCTGTGCCAACCTCGCGTGCAACACGGGTGACCTCATCAGCGAAAACGCTCAAGGATTCAGTCATCCCATTCACAGTCTCCTTCAAGTCAAGCATTTCGCCGCGCACGTCCACCTCGACCTTCTTGGTCAAGTCCCCGCCGGCCACAGCCTTGGTCACTTCGGCGATCGAGCGCACTTGATTCGTGAGGTTCATCGCCATTAGATTCACGTTATCTGCCAGCACCTGTAATGTACGCGCACGCATACATACGTAAGACCACTATCAGCTGGAAATGACAGACGCACCTTCCACATGCCCTGCACGTCTGGAACATAAGCCTGTCCACCCAACATGCCCTCGGTTCCGACTTCCAATGACACACGCGTGACTTCGTTCGCGAGGGTAGACAACTGGTTCACCATTGAGTTGACGGTCATCTTGAGGTCCAGCATTTCTCCCTGCACGTCGACTGCGACCTGCTTGGACAGATCGCCGAGCGCGACAGCTTTGGTCACCTCCGAGATCGAGCGTACCTGATCCGTCAGATTGCTTGCCATTTTCTGCCGAGCGAGATAACGTCAAATGGTCAGGTGGGCACGGAGCATTACTCACGTTCACGTTCAAAGTCAAATCAGCCCAAGTTCCCTGTACACCTTCGACACGAGCCTGACCACCCAATATACCCTGCGTGCCGACTTCGAGAGCGACACGCGTGACCTCGGACGCAAATGCGCTCAATTGGTCTACCATGGAGTTCACGGTCGTCTTCAACGTCGCCATCTCACCCTCAACCTGAATCTCGATCTTGCGCGTCAAATCGCCTCGTGCAACGGCAGTCGTGACTGTGGCAATCGACCGCACTTGGTCCGTCAAACTCGAACACATTCGATTAACCTGGGAGAAGCGCCAGTCATTAAAAAGAACAAGGGCAGCCATAGGAAGGAGATCGACGTACGTTTCGTGTCAACTCGAGCCAAACACCTTCGACATCGGGTACGTGTGCCTGGCCTCCCAATATACCTTGTGAACCGACTTCAAGGGTCACGCGGGTGACCTCGGCAGCTAGTGCCCGCAACCGTACCACCATTCCGTTGACCGTGTTCTTCAAATCGAGTATCTCTCCACGGGCGTCGACGTCAATCTGCTTGGACAAATCACCGCGAGCGACTGCCGTCGTGACACGGGCAATGTTCCGTACTTGGTTGGTGAGATTAGCAGCGAGTTTGTTTACGACGCCAGTGAGCTCGCGCCAAGTGCCTTCGACGTCGAGCACTAGAGCTTGGCCACCGAGTTTACTGAGGAATCATGTGAGTCAAGGTGTGCTTGCGAGAACGAGAGAAACGTACCCCTCCGTGCCGACTTCTTGAGAGACACGAGTGACCTCCCTCGCGAATTGTCCGAGCTTGTCGACCATACCGTTGATGACATCCTTGAGTTGAACCATAACGACGCCCTGCACAGGTACGGTGATCTTCTGGGACAAGTCCCCGCGGGCCACGGCATTGCAGACACGAGCGACATCCTGTACCTGGGCTTTTAGCAGACGGAGTTCCTCGACGGCGCTCATTCCGCTTTCGAATGCAGCTGCCGTCAAAGGTCCGGGGGGTAGGACTTGGGGAGAACCGGCTGTTGCGTTGTTCTTATAGACGGTGGAGATCTTGCCAATATCGCTGACGGGCCTGCTGCATACAGGACACGGGATATATTCGAGGTGGGAAGTGGAGGGTGCAGAAGAAGAGGCGCCGTTGCCCCCGCGCGCTTGCCCATTGATTCTGTTGAGTCCGTTAAATGCACCATCAAGGGTGATCGTCATGGGTGAGGCGGTGCGATCGCCGAAAGGACCGTTGAAGGAAGCCATGTCGGGGTCAGAGCTGGTCTCGGACATGTTGACATCCTGTTCAAAGTCGGGGGTGAGGGTGGAAAGATTGTAGAGGTTGAAGTGGGAAGGGGAGGTGTGGGGAATGGGTGTGCCTGACATGGAACGGACAGTTGCGCTGGAATAGCCGGATGGGGCGGTGCCATTAGAAGGAGTAGCGAGACGAGAAGGTGGAGAAGAAGAGACGTCGCTCTGAGACGAGTTAGCGGAAGGGTCTGAAATCGGCGGGGTATCGCCCACGCTGCGGCGCTTCTTGGTATCTGGGCCATGCTCCCAGTATTCCGATGTTTTTATGCTGGCGAGAGTCTCCTCGGCAGTGTACATTCTGCGAGCCATACTCTTCAAGGCATTGAGGATGTTATCTGTCTGCCAGTTTGAAGGGCCCTTGTAGCTGGGAACGGGGGCGGGAAAGGGGCCGAGTTCGTAGATGGAAAGGACGACGACGAGATGAGAGATGAATGGGTCGAATACCTGCGGGTCCATGGTAGACGACGGGGAGAGGAGAGAAGGGGAGTGTATGCGTGTATATGCGTGGGTGAGTGTCAAGTGGGCCTCTATCAGAGCACGTGCCCCACTGGTTTTATAAAGTGTGTCCACTCGATGAGCCCGTTGAGCCCCATGACGAGCGAGCGGAAATGAATTCGTCGTTTATTCCTCTCAATTCGGCACTCCAATTTCCAGAATTCGCTAAAAGAATATCACGAGATCCCCACGACCTGGCACTTCCCGGCGGTCGGTCCAACGAACCAAACCGTCTGTCTCCACCGGCCACTGATGGGGGCATACGCGTACATATAAGGAACCATACAGTCTCTCTTACCCCACAAGCACGATAATCGCGACGCCAGCAGGAGGCCATGAGTTATGGAGTACTCCCGCCCAGTCCGTCTCTCATGCGGCGTCTGCAGTATGTTATCGGATCTCCAACGCCTCATGGGTACCAGCGTGTGGTGAATTGTGAACAATCCTTGATGGACGTGCCGAATGTATGCCCTCAGCGACCTCACAGTGGCTCACCGACCAACAGCCGCGAAACCCGATAAACCATATCCAAAAAAGATCGTACGATTTCAGTCAGGACATGAGGCGACGTGAGAGATGTCGGCGGTGAGATTACTGTACTTGTGTGGTGGTTGGTTTGTGCCTTGATCCGCCAGATAAGCCCAAAGCGCTTACCTCCAATGCAGCCCATCGACCCGGCTGACCGTACACAAATACACTGGAAATCGTATATATTACTTACTCGTCCCCGGTGTGCGTTGTGGACAAAGACAAGAGCAAGAGCATTCATTCTTTTCAACTTCCCTATTCTCCGAGCCAGATCTTTGGAGGAAGGTGGGCTTTGCAAGCGCCGCAGCCATCTGATCTGAGACTCAAGTTGCAAGGGGAAACGAATGCGAAACAAGAAGCAGCTGAATAGGTGAGACAAAAGAAAGAACAGAAAAGAACCCCCTACCCTACCCCGGAACTAGAATGGAAGACAGAATGGGATGGTTCCGGACGGAACAGCAAGATCCAACGCAAATGGGCCCGCCGATCACTTCACCTCTGAAACCCCTGCTCATTATCCATCATGATCGTGACCTCAAATCGCTCCTTATTCCCTTTTCGCTCCTTGATAGTACTCGGAATGACAGGGATTCGTTCGTATAACCAAACAACTGCCACATCCAAGGCCACTGGGGAGCCTACCTCTTGCGTTGCCTACACGAATGGAAGCGAAGAAAGAAAGGGTAGAAGAGCGGATGCAGGTAGTGACGTCATGCAATATGTGGCAATGTTCCATGGCAGGAAGCAGCTCCTCGGCTTGCCTCCATTAACCCTTTTCTGCTCCGGAACTGCAGCACCTCGAGGCGAATGCTGTCATCTACTCGCATTGTCTGCACTGGCCATCCGGAACCGGAGGGCACAATTGACGAGCGGAGATTTGTTGGCTACCCCATTGGACGCTGGGTAAGTACCACCTACTCTGTGAGAACACCTTCAACGGCAGAAAACCCATCACCCCACCCCAACCCCCTGGCCCTAATGGACAAATGATAACATACGGCGAAACGCGCCAATGACACTGCTTCATCTTCGGGCACTGGCGCATATGCTGACGCTCAGATAGAACAGCGCTAGAGCCCCAAAGGCCTCCTTGGCGCTAATATACGTTCCGCGGAGACTGTGGCGGCTCGGAATCATAAGTAACTTTATGGTGGGCGGCGCGCTCATCCATCAGATGAAGGATAATGCTGGTGATAGCAAGATATGCTCAGGTACCTGTGGCCCAATGGGCACCGCATTGGCACCCGTGGCAGAAGGAAACGTGAGACACAGCGGAGCTCATTTGGGTATGATTTTCCCCCAGGATTCAGGCGTAGAGCTCAAACAAAGGAGCAGCGCTATATCAACGGTAGGTCCTCTGCCCGTGGCGTTTGGCGGTTGTGGTTCGGTTGATGTCCTTATCTCGAGTGCCCACGTGCACTGATCGCCCGCATATTTCCGGTGCCAAGTTAACAAAGAGCTGCCGCAACGACCCACTGTCAAAGTGCGTCTTGAATAGTTTGAATACCGATCTTTCGACCTCTCGACGTGCAGTGGAGCCATCTAATTTAATCACTGATATTGGAGCGAAGTGTTGGTTTAATACAAGCTCACTCCTGAAGTCCTTGCTACTAGTAGGCTGAGTGTTCAAGTTGTTCCTATCAGATCTACGTAGTCTTCGGTGGTCACAATGTGCTGTAAATGCACGTTCGAGGCAGCGTAGGTGCGGTGGCTCGAACGACGGTTTGTGAGACTGCTCTGGTTTCCAGAAGAATTCGAATAACTTCGTACTTCAGACTCCTACCACTCATCTCTGCGACAAACACGTTGGGCTCTAATCGCCGAGCGCGCTTGGCTGATCGTCGCTTGTAACTTAAAGCAGTTTTCTCGAGCTACTTGGTCGATTCACGTTGTGCAATGCCTTATCAGCGACATGTCTCGCTCATCTCCCTCTCTCCGGCAAGAACAACTGGGCGGCTATGGGATCAGTGGTCCCAGTAACGCAGCTGGAATCAACCTAAGCATTGCGAAAACTTATTTCGAGGTCTTGTTAAAAGAACGATGTTGGTCATTAAACTTATCAATTAGCTCTGAATCGAACCATCCATTCCTTGTAGATCTAATTTGCGGAAATTGAGGTCCACCTCAGGATAGACGCGAGGCCGAGTTTTCAAGTTCTGCCACGGGCACATCTCGGTTAACGTCTGTCTGGCGCGTTCGAAGGGTAGACAATCCACGCTTCCCTTCGTGCGAACACCCAAGAGAGTACAGAGTACCCCTCGTTCGCCCTAGCCGCACAAACCAAAAAACCGATGTTCGGGTGATGAGCAGAGCAAAGGGAAGTCACCACCCTCAGCTGCTCAGCGATAATGAACTAGCGATACCCCTGCCACAAGTCGTTTCTAGAGTATGCGACCGCACGGAAAGTGCGTAAATTCAGTCGCGACTTGGCCCAGCGACCACCTAGACGACGCGTGCCACATGGGTGCAGCCAGCGACAATGCGACTCGGAGACACATGGTGTTCCGTACCTCATCGAGGCATCATCGATCGAACTAAAAAAAATCAAGATGTTGTAGGTGTGCACCAGCTCTGCGGGAGAGTGCCTGAGCACGCTCACTCGTTTTGGGGGAATTATTTGAGTGGGAACTTCTTCGTGAGAGCGATGTCGCCATACAGAGTTAACTTACTGTAAATACGCAAACCTTGATTGCATAGTATCTCGTCCTGCCGATCCAGTTCAGTTGAACACCAGACGCGGAATGGCGAACTTGAAGTACGTTACTGACTTAGGTCGCAGTGTGCGTGAAGGTAGACAGGCTTTTCAAAGACTGAGGGGTTTGATGAGACCGTACTAGGCGCCCATACTAGTAGGCCTACTAGGAGGCGTGACGTTTGGACTCACGGTCTAATTGATCGTTACCACCATTCAGACGCTCTGTCTCTCAGTAAAGTTGCGATTCATGCCTTCCGTATCCAATTTGCTTACTCTCGTACCTCTCCCACATCATTTGCATTCTCAGAACTCATCAGGTCTCTGACGTGTGTAGTCGTAAAGCAAAGGTTTGTCGTGCTACCACAACTCTATCCTCGTGGTTTTCACAATCCAAGTCCCTATCTTCGCCATAGTGCCTTTGCATTCCGCCGTAACATCGGGCGTGAAAGAGGGACCGCATCTATGTCACAATGGATGTCTGCCTTCTTCTTAGGCACTTCCTCTGGAGGTGGCCCTTCCGAGTCCCGCAATTGCTCCTCTCTTATACTTGATATTGTTGGAGATGGTTCATTATGGAGTACTCATCTTTCTCCGCGCGCTCAAATCATAATCGATGGACTGACCAGTGATCTACAATTCATAGTGGTAGATGGCGCTGAGGGGACCCTGCGTCAGTTCTCGCTCCAAACTGAAGGAGGCAGGGCATTCCAAGTGGCAAAGGTGAATAAGATATTCGTGACACATATGCACCGTGAGTCCTTCTACTATGTGTCCTTGCTAAGTCCTCACGGTCACCGTAGCGGACCACATCATGGGCCTCCCCACTCTCCTGCGCAACATCCTTGGCTTCCCTCATCCGGAAGCGCTCGCTTCGCGTGGCACTCCCGTGCGTATATCCCCGTGCGCCTAACATACTCGCCACACTGACCAGCCTACGACACTCAGCCAAGGGTCAATCTGTACGGCCCAGCGGGCCTGCGCACCTTCCTTCGCGCCAACCTCTCGCTGACGCGCACCAAAACTGCAGAGCGCTACGCAGTTCACGAGCTCCTAACACCTACGGACCCGCGCACGCCGTGCGACGCCGAAGCATTGTACGACAATGAGGAGCCAGGGAAGGACGTGCTCTGTGACGAAGGCGGCTTCTGGCGGGACTTTGCGGAGGGGAGGAGCATGAGAGGTTCCGTGAACGTGTGCGCAGGGCCGCTTATCCACCGAGGTGCGTGTCACCACCTCTCATACCCATCCAGGCCTCACAGACCGAGCCCGTAGACCCGTGCATCGGTTATATCATACACGAACCCGCGACGCTCGACGCTCCGAGGAAACTCGCGATTCTCGGAGACACATCCGACGCGTCCCAGATGACGCCGCTCGTGCGCTCGACGCCAGGACACGTCTCGCTGCTGGTCCACGAAGCAACTGACGCGCACCTTCCAGCGTCGATCGACGCGCGCCTCGCAGAACGCCGTCCACCCGCGCTCGTAGCTTCCAAGGCGCAGGAGCGCGGGCACTCGACCCCATCGCAGGCAGGCGCATGCGCAGGACAGTGGGGTGCGCGGCAGCTCATCCTCAACCACATCGGCACGCGGTGCGTCCCTCGCTCCCCCCTCACTCGTCTGCAAACGCATTCCTGACGCACTCACCCCACAGATTTCCGGCACCGTCGATCGGCTCGCGCTCGGGGCGCAGAGTCGCGATCATGCGCGAGATCGAGCGCCAGGCCACCGAGGCGTGGATTACTACGCCGTGCGAAGTCCTTGGCGGTGCTGAGCCGGCCACTGTGGTAGAGGCACCGGAGGCGCGCAGGGCCGTCGCGGCGCATGACTTTATGGTCGTGCGGATCCCGCTGCAGGGCCAAACCGATGAACAAGGCGGGAGCGCAGGCACAAACTCACAGCCAGGGCGCAATCGCCCCGAGAAGAGGAGAAAGAAGGCTCATATGGGTAATCGCGATGGCGGTGGTCGATGAAATCATTTCGCTCGGCCTTCTTCCTCAACGGCGACTGGTTGCACTGACCTTTTCTCTCCTAACGGCAGGTGTGGTGGTTTCTTGGGCTTGTTTACCTCGCTACAGGAACACGGTTGTAAATGAACCCTCGAAGCTCTCTCGAAGTACCATATTTCTTATATTATCTCTTCTCAGTCAGTCTCTGATCCTGAATTATATATATACATATACTACGTCCACGAGTTGCGATTTAGAATCCGACTTCTGACTTTTCGGCACCGTTTGCTTTGTTTGTACATTGGTGGATACATCAATGGGTCGAGAAACACTCGTCGAAGCGGAAACCGGTCGGCCGAAGCCATTTACAACGGGTTCGGGTCGTAACTGCGTACACGAAAATGCTTGTGTACGTAGGCCCAGGTCCCTTATCAAAGGAGGCAAGTTGGGATGCGGCCAGTTTCTGTAGTTCTGGGCCTGTGCGGCGGCCAAGGACCACTAATAAATGTCCGTCATGTGATGATGACACCATCTCCAGTGCAACCGGCTTCTGGGAGTTCTCATAGCCGTAAGTTATCAATGTTGATGATATGTTGATGACAGCGTAAGAATTGAAAACGGGTGAACGCTACCTCGACAGTGACCCGCGTCCTCTAGAGCCTAGATGTACGTACCTCATCTGACAAGAACTCGGCGATCCTGTGATGTCCATATGCAGTCGCTACTTGTCTTTCAGCCAGCCCACTGCCGTTCCGAACGTCCATATCTGCACCACACTCTACTAAGAGCTGGACGATAGAGTTGCGCCAGCGACGATGCTTATGCAACGTGGTCCCCGGTCCCTTGTTTGTGCATTCATATCATCACCACGGTCAAGTAATAATCGCGTAGCCTCCAGATACCCAAATGCTGACGCCTTATGGAGCGGGGTCCGGCCGATTTTGCTTCGCGCGTTCACGTGTGCATCATGTTCAATCAGCAATTTTTCCACCTCGACTTTTCCCTTGCTGCTGGATGCCGCATGTATTGCGGTTACGCGACCTCGTTCGTTTCATTGACATCCGAACTTATGTCAAGCATTGACTATACGATGTCAAGTTGTCCGTTTTCCGACGCACTGTACAGCAAGGGCTGCTCTTCGGAGGGTTTCACCTTTTCAACACCTCTCTGTAGTGGCTTCATGGTATTGAGGGGTTCGAGATTGGAGGGTTGACGTGGAAGGCTCACTACGGCTTCCAGAGACATTGCAATATGTTCGGATAGAAGGTTTGCAACTCGGTTTCCGTTGTTGGATGGTGGGTCCAATGCCGTCTTCCCGTCGACACCACGTATGCTGAAATCCGCGCCTCTCTCGAGATGGGGCTTTAAGAAGTCAAGATGGCCGCTATCTGCTGCTAAATAAAAGCGGTTCGATCGTTCTTTGGGCAATCTACCTCTGCACGAGTTGCTCGTTCGATGAGATGCAGAGTTATTCACCATTCCAAATCAACTGAACAGATGGTATACCAGGCAAATAACAACCGGTATCGGACTAATTCATATCTCGAGAGTCAGCATCGGTTCGTCTAGGCTGTTCAGCCACTTTGCAGACATACACATTGAAGCGAAGAAGATCTGCGAAGCCGGAACAAGTGTTATTTCGAGGAAAGCGGAGGCGGACGGCTGTGCGGAAAACCATCGCCAAAATGGCGCTCCTGGGAGTTCGGGTCAAGGAGTAGCGAAACCTCGGTAGGAACAGGTGGATCCCATATCTCGGAGCCAGAGGGAGGTGATGCTCCCTACGCAACTATGATGTAGGTGGATCGTGTAGCCCCCATGATGGAGAGAACAGGAGAAACCCTTCGGCGACACCGGTTAACCCGTGACGTTAACATCGATAGTCCCAGGATGGTTACACTGTACGAACTTGAACAATACGATACTTGCTGCAAGCCAGTCCCGGCCCGCCAGTCCCGAAATTTACAGTACCAAGTTTCCAACTCGCCTTGTTGAGGGGCGCAGGGAACGCACCAAATCCAAACGATCAAGATGCCAGCGCGTCAAGGGCATTGGTGGCATCACGGCGGCCTCACTGTCCAAATGCCTTCCTCAAGAAGGCCTTCACCCCCTTCTACGATGGGACATTCGACCTGTTACGTCGCTCACTCTATCATGTTTTTGCCCGGGCCAGTACCATTCCATTCCCCTTCTCACTGCAACCAACTGCGCTCTCAAACGCAACACCGTTCACGATCCAACCCAAGTATCTGAGAAACGCAAGTTCAAGCGCAACAATTGAACTGGATGCGCCCCAGACCACTTGGCTCACTCAACCCTTATTGTACTGCCTTGGCCTTGTAGGCTTCAATGACACCACGCCTGGCTCGAATCTGGGCTGCAATTCCGATGTATTTGTGCCACACCTGGATGGAATATTGTGGGTCTTGCCAGACTAGCGTCTTCGTTATAGATGTCAGTTGTTGGCTTTTCAACTTTTCATTCTGCCTTTCTCTTTAGTGAACATTTTCCGTCCGGCACCAGTTTTAAAATGAGATCCTTGTTGCGCCGAAGATGTCTTACTAGTATTTCTGCCTCCGAAGTCAAGACGGAATGCACTTACATGCATCAAAAACTGACAGGGGCCCACTGTGACTAAATTCGGGGAGTCTTATTCACAACACCTCCCGTCATTGGCCTGCTTAATCATCTTCCCATGCGTTTCTTTTCTCATCAATGTGCAGCCCACCCAACAGGGCTCCTTCACATTGTGAAGGGGAGGGGGGGGCTAACCACCGTAGGCAGTATCTCCCACGCCAGTCCCTCCCACACGAAGCTAGAGGGCACTTCCATTTGTCTTGAGAGCCCGCGTCCCCACAAAAACTAAGAGGGCTCCCGTTAGGGCAACACCCTCGGAAATACGAGAACGAAGAACACACGGAAGCAGATACGGAAGCAAAGTCACATGCTCAGAGCAATCGACACATGGGATAGTGACCTTAAGAGGCACAGCGACCTTCCAGAAGACTGAACTAATTCCGACCAATTGAAATGTGTTTTTTATGGGTAGGAGGAACTGTAACACCTGGTAAGCACTTGAGTATGGGTGCGCAAATTTTTTTCCCCCATTTGAGTCTGGAAATCTGCATCAGTCCGTTAACGTAGAATTGTTAGGTAACCTGGTTACCATCTTTCGCTACTAAGTTAGTATCATGATATCGCTTTTCCAAAAATAATAGGCCTCCACGTTGCTCAAAACTTTCTCCTCTTGAAGATCTGACTGTTCTATTGAGGGACGTCATCACTCACCAAAATTACTGCACTCTACTTTCAGATCTGCCCATGTCACGCTGTACTCAACTGTAACATACGCCATCCTGAAATCGGTTCTCAACCTGCAGCCTGTTAGCAGCCATTCCAACCCAACTGATTCGTTTCTTCATTGATGCCACATCTGCACGTCGGAGACAAAGCTAGAGACGATACAGTGGGCTTCCCAGCCCTCCTTCCACGAGCCGCGAGGAACATAGGCCCCAAACTCCTTCCTGAAATTCCCGTGGGAGTCAGGCTACGCAACCCGCCAGTGCCGATTGGCCCGCGGGATTTCTCTTGTGACGATACTGATGTAATCTCGTGGCATTTGGTATCGTGTGATATTGTACCATCCCTTGCGCGTGCATCCATTCAAATTGACCTCTGATTTTGTCAAGAGTCGGCTTTATGTTCAAAAATGGGCCGATAATCCGGGCGCATTACGTTCCCACATCCTGCAATTCATGTTCACGTTGACCAGAACTGAATCGAGATAGAGAACACTCTTGGCAGCGTGCCTTGTTCCGTGGCGGGGTAGCAAAGCCTGCCTAAACGGGAAGTTCATGTTCGTCACTCCTAGTCTCATGTTCTCACGCTCACTGGCATCCATCTTGTTTTGGCCTTGTCACGGTATGTAACTCATGGGATGCAGTATCTGAGAGGGATTCGTTCCATCGGCAGTGGACCACCTTTGAGCTGGCTCAGAGGTTTGTCGACTTCTAGACTTCTAGCGCTCTTTCTTCAGCCAATACGACAGTAGACCCACTAAATGCTGAGACACCGCCCGGATAATCTAGCCACAATAAATCCCGGTTCTCATCGAACCTTTCCGATAATGTCACCAGCTCAGAGCACAAGGATCTCACTCTCGTATGAGACTGACAACCTTCTCCGCTTCTCGGCAAGCTTCTTGGTCGATATACTCCACAGCTTTGCTGTCATGGCCACGAGCCACGGATTCTTATTTCCTGCTTCGTACACCGGATCGTGATACCTCACATGGAATCTATGCTTCTCTTCATACAGGACCTGCACACACACATCCACCTTCATCACGAACCCGTTCGCCTTGCCATGTGCTATCGTAAGTAAACACGCGTCTCGCAATATCCCTCGAGTGGAGTCGCATGATACTTTATGAGAAAGCAGTCCTGGCCATCCTCAGAGCTTGGGTCTTCCAAAATATAAAAGCCCCATGAACATCCCCATGATTTCGTTGTGATTCACCTGCGATTCACTCTTGTCTCCTAAAGATCCTCCCTCTTGTCTCATCTCGAACCATGTTCCCGACTGCATCGCTCATCGCTTTCCTCTTTTTGGCTGTTAGCGTTGCAGCGAACCCCATCGTCGTTCGCAAAGCACCTGTTTCACTGAACTTCGCTCGACACCTCAACATCACCGGTGCGCAGGACGTCGTCCAGAAGGATCAAACCCGCGCAAAAAACCTGGTTTCTATCGGAAAAGAAAAAGAAAGTGGTACCTTGAGTCCTGGCGCAGTCGGCAGCGTCGGTGTGACTAACGTTGGCGTCGTTTACGAAGCCAGCGTCGGCGTTGGTAGCCCTCCCACAGACT
The DNA here is from genome assembly GCA_015025155.1 of Lactarius quietus. NCBI lineage: Eukaryota > Fungi > Basidiomycota > Agaricomycetes > Russulales > Russulaceae > Lactarius > Lactarius quietus. Next base: position 26,059 of record WITN01000193.1, on the reverse strand, counting down.
GTGAGTGACGCCGTTTCACCTATGACCTACGTTCTGATACCGGCTTTTAGACACCCTCCTCATTGATACAGGAAGTTCCAACACTTGGGTTGGAGCTGGAAAGGCCTATGTCAAGACTAGCACTAGTGTGAAGACAAGTGAAAGTGTGGTAAGCATCGCGTCTGCGAACTGGTAGTTCAGCATCAATTAAGCCTTTATACTCCAGTCTGTAACATATGGATCTGGGTCGTTCTCCGGTATGTTTCTCTCCACGAAGTTATCTTTGCTATATCCCTACCCCCATTTGTTAGGCACCGAGTACTTGGATACTGTGACGCTTTCTTCTGCCCTCGTTATTACCAACCAATCCATAGGCGTTGCCTCAACTTCCAGAGGCTTCAGTGGCTTCGACGGAATACTTGGGTGAGCGCAAACGCCGTCGCTTTTAACCCACTGACTCTTCCTTCCCAAGGATCGGACCTGTTGACCTGACGGTTGGAACATTGTCTCCAGATACAAATAGCTTCATCCCCACAGTCACGGACAACCTGTTCAGCGAGGGAAACATCCCGGATGACCTTGTTTCCGTGTCCTTTGAGCCCACAACCTCATCGTCTGACCAAAATGGCGAGTTGACGTTCGGTGGCACTGACTCTACTAAGTTTACTGGATCAATCACAAACGTGTAAGCACGCGTGGTCACTGTGCTCTAAGTCTAAATGTCTGTGCTTACGCGGCGGAACTGGACAGCCCCGCCACAACGACGTCCCCAGCCAGCTTCTACTGGGGTATCAACGAGTCCATCACGTACGGTACTACTACCATCCTCTCGACCACTGCTGGTATTGTCGACACCGGAACCACGCTAATCCTGATCGCCACTGGTACGTGACCCGTTTCTCCTAATCAGATGTCGTGCACCAGTTAATGTCACTGGCACAGACGCGTTCGACCGGTACAAATCGGCGACAGGTGCTGTCCTCGACGGCACCACGGGCTTGCTCAGGATCACTTCGACTCAATACAGCAACCTTCAACCGCTGGTGTTCACAGCTGGGGGCACGTCATTCCAACTGACTGCGAATGCGCAGATCTGGCCGCGCTCACTCAATTCGTTGATTGGCGGCAGTTCGAGCGATATCTACCTGGTCGTCAACGACATCGGCTCTCCCTCAGGACGGGGCCTCGACTTTATAAACGGCTACACATTCCTCGAGCGTTTCTATTCGGTTTTTGATACTTCGACTGGCGACGTTGGTCTCGCCACGACCCCGTTCACTACTGCCACGACCAATTGAATGGGGTGGCAACCAATACGTCAGATGGGCAGCATCTGGCGTAGGACAGGGTTGCAAAAAAGGGGTTTGTTATTGTTCTATTAGCAGGAGTTTGCGATGATATATTGTCATACCCTTTGATAAAGTTATGTATCAGGTGTTTATGGGTTTACTCCACGTGAAGTTATTGAAGCGGTGCTACCGTGCCATGCCATTGTCAATTAAGAACCGAACGAAACCCCAATGACCGTTTTCCGGCGATGTTATGATTAGTGGGGTCCATCCCTGCAAGGTTTGAGAGTTCACATTCGCCCTATCCTGGACTAGTAGCCGTGATATCTCCATATGTTCGACATAGGAGACCATGGCCAATGAAGTCTCGTCACATTACAATGTAAGATCGACAATTGCGTTGTGCTCGAGTAACAGCCGCACAAGGTCAGCGTATCCGCCGTCTGATGAAGTGTGTAGTAGATTGTGCCCCGCACTTTCCAGGACATCTACAGGAGCGCCACGCCGAAGAAGCGAGAATGCAACGTCGATGTTGGCAATATTGAATGCTGTGATCCATGAAGAAGCGCAGTACCTCCCCTGGCATTAATATCCGCCGGGTATGTCATAATCAGGCGTTCAACGAGCCAGCGGAGATGAGAAAGTATGGCTTGATATAAGGGGGTCGCCTCTGGTCGCTCGGGGTGCTTTGTAGGCATTGGGTTTCCCCAGGTGTTGTCAATGTCGTATATACATACCCATGCAGAGAAGTGTGGCCTCATTTGATTAAACAGGCGTTCTGTGGCATCCTGGATCTCCGTTGACACATTCTACAGCTTCTTTCGCACGCCTGGTCGCCAGCTCGTGCTGAAGTTCAGGAGTGCTCCTGTGTCGAACCGGACAGCTTGAATCTCCGCCAGCTCTTCAACGCGAAGTCGTCTAACAGATACCGCGAGGGGTTGAAAAAGTCGGTGTGCAAATAGTTCACTTTGCTTTGTCGATCCTACATAGCGTTTGTTCGTACGTTTCATCGAAAGTCTCTGGGAAGTGATCCAAAGTGCTATGGATACTTGGGTGGAAGCATCATCCTAGGATTGCGGACTCCGCAATCCTAGGATGAAGGGACAACACTTGCAGCATTGGCACCCTGAGGTGCTGTGACCACACCACACCTTTCCTTTCACTGTCGACCCTTGACCAAACAGCGTTCATGGATGAGGACCCCAACGTGGACACTAGTCCCGTCGTCGGGAATGAATGCGACCTTGCCGGAACGACATGCACAAGCCGGCCTGAGTGGTACTGTACTCCCCTCCAGTTCCGTATTCCATTAGATGGCTGACGCTCCGTAGTACTGGGAAGTTACTCTGCTGCAACAATGGTGTTATCCTGAGCACGTGTCAGTGTTTTCTTCTGTATGACCACCATAATTGTTGATGAGTTGATAATCAGCTGACCTTACCGACGCCGCAGATAACTGCGCCAGCACGTAACGACCTTCAAGTTCTTACCCAAGCAGTTGTTCAAAGTTGCAACGGGTGTCTCGAAAAGGGATTAGGAATCAGAACATTGTGTTTCCCGTGCATCATGTAGATTGAATACTATAAAAATAGTCTTACGCCAAGCACTGGTTGTTCTTGTTGTGTTCAACATGCAGTCTTCAGCTAGCTTCAAATATACAGAAGGGTTATTTCGATTTGCAATAGTGCAACACCGCTAATTACAGAGTCGTTCTTGGAGTCATTTGTTAAATAGAGGTTGTGTCGAGACCATGGACCTAGAGAGAAATCATAATAGGGAGCTAAGTTTCGACTTTATCGACCACGAACTTGCGTTTTGTTCGAGGGGTGCTTTGAAGGTTTTGATTGCAGAAACAGTCAAATTTGCTAGCACAATGAAGTGTGACACGGCAATGATGGTAGAAAATGAAGGGTAGCGGCTCCCGAGAGCGTGTGTAGATGCATAGGAGGATGTGAGGTGAGCGTGACCACTGAGTACTTGGAGGTAGAGGGGAAAATGTCCAAATGTTTCGAACGCTGATGGAGGGGCTAGAAAGAAGAGGTCTGTGTGATAGGGAACGTAGACGTACGCGGTGATGACGGGCAGTGGGCACCACACTTCCCCGTTACTTTCCTCTGCGCACTGCACTTCCCACCAGGTAGCCAGAAAGTGTGGAGCCTGGAGATGGGGAGCGCGGTCCTGGAAGTTTGGTTCTGCCTGGTGTCATTGATCGCGGCGGTGACGGCTCAAGAGACAGCGCGGTGTCCGCAACATTTCGTGTTGGTGCGTCTGATGACAGCCACAAGCGGCGCACTATGGGTTGGAATGCACCAGACACTTAGATCGCCCATGCTTTTCACCTTCGAGCTGAGCGAAGACCACCAGCTTGTGATGAGAGGGCCGCATCCATTCGTGCAACACCCTGGCACCCAGCTACAGCGACGTGTATTCGGCGTCGTGGGAAGCCGCTTCATGTAGTCTGGCTTGTTCGTGGTGGGCGTGGGCGGCCTGGCGGTGGGGAAGGGAAGCCCTCCAAAGAGGGTGTCGTTGTGGAGAAAGAGTAGCGGGCCAGTGGCTCGCTCGAAGCCTCCGGAGTCTGCCCCGCGCCGAAGAAGGCAGGAGGAGTTCATAGTGGATATTCATGACCCACATGCACCGTGAGTCTTTCGACTATGTGCGGATGCTGATACTGAATAATAAGTGCCGAGTCTCGTGTATCTGACAGACTCGGACTCGCTGTACTGTAAGAGGCTACGAGGCTACGGGGCGCACGGCGACTCCGAATGATCGACTCGGACCTGTACGGTCCAGCGGGCCACCGTCTCACTGACGCGCACCAAAATTGCAGACCACTACGCATTTCACGAGCTCCTCACGCTTCTACCCTCTAATTCGAAGATTTCATGTCAAAGTTGAAGGGAGAGTTTGGCCAGAACGTGCTCTGTGCCGTGGGCAGCTTCTGACGGGACTTAACAGGGGGTAGGAACATAAGAGTTCTCGTGGACGAGTGCGCTAGGCCGCTTGTCCACCGAGGTGCGCGCATGTCCCACCTCTCGCGTCCACCCCGGCCTCACAGGCCTCACAGACCGAGCCTGCAGACCTGTGCATTGGCTACATCATCCACGAGCCCGCGACACTCGATTCTTCCAGGAAGCTCGCGATTCTGGAGACATGTCCCATGCGTTGCAGTTCACACCGCTCGTCCGCTCGATGCCAGGGCGCGTCTCGCTACTGATCCATGGGGCGACCGACGCGCACATTCCGTTGACTACCGACGCGCGCCTCGCATAGGGCCGTCCCCCCATGCTCGTAGCGTCAAATGCGCAGGAGCGTGGGCACTCGATCACGTCGCAGGTGGAGGCGTGCGCGGAACAGTGGAGCGCGCGGCAGCTCGTCCTCAACCACATCGACACGCGGTAAGTCCCTCCCTCGTCCCGCTCGTCTGGAAACGCATCCCCGATGCACGCTCTAACTCATAGCCAGGGCGCAGTCGCTCCGAGTAGCAGAGATAGAAGGCTCATACGGATAATCACGATGACGGGGGTCGATGAATCTTTTTGCTCAGCCAATTTCCCCAACGGCGACTGGTTGCGCTCAAATCCCATCCTAACAGAATGCTAGTGGCTCCTCAGGCTTGTTTACCTCGCTACAAGAACACGGTTATAAATGGAGCCCTCGAGGCTTGTCCCAAAGTCCCCTATTCTCACACAATATCTTCTCGGTCAGTATCTCATCTCTTGAATATCTATAAACATATACCATGTCCACGAGCTTTAGCACCCGACTTCTGATTTTGGCATCTGTTCGTACTTTGGTGGATACACAACTGGACGAGAAATGCTCGTCAAGTGATGGGATGGGAGTAGATAGACAAGTCACAAGGACATATCTTCTGACGTCCTTCCCCCTTCCCTCTCCTTCAACTAGTTTGGTTACCGGTTCAGCGACTTGAAAGACTTTTTGTCTATTGAGACAGCTTTAAACTGAGGTGCCCCACCCTCTAGTTGTCGTCTGGGCCGCTTCCCAGCAGTCAACCTCATTTCCCGAGGTGCCTTACATCGCTCGTTGGCTAGTGAGCCAAAAATAGTTCCATTCACATTGACGGACACTGTATAGACCATTTTATGGGTGTTACAGCAGTTTTCATAACAATGGGCCACGCCAACTTATATTGACAGGCGGCGGGGTTCCGGGAACTCCCATCCGCAAATTTGCCGAGACACTTACGATATTTTAGTGAAATAAAATAAAAATAAAACAAGTTACAGACCGCACTTTCCCGCGCTGCATGGTCTGCAGAGCAGGGTCCTTGCTAGCATTCCCGAGTGTGCTGCACGCATGTGCACTGTTATTACTTCTACAATAATATACCTATGACCACTTTACGTGAATATACGCGGTTGTGTGGCATGCAGACGTGTGCACGGCTATCTGCGCTCCGTATTTCTGCAGAGCTGATAGAGCTCTCCATTTGTGCTCCTGAGCACGCTGCATCAATGTGCGGAGGTAGAGGCTTCAGAAGCACACAGAAGAGAGCAAATTAAACACATTTGGGAAGTTTTTAACTACGCAGAAACCTGCATAATCTGTAACACAGTAATGTGTGATACAAAAATGAGGCATCCAAGGACAACGAGAAGAGTTGGGTTCAGGGGCAAAGGTGAGAGTTGTGAGACAATATTGAGCACTTTGGTATCCTTGAGGGCAATTGGGTAGGACTTCAGCAACCCAAATGTGTACATTTGATTATGATTTCTTAGTAGCAACTGTAAGTACAGGCTTAACAAGGGTCATCAGGTGCAAAGCATTGAAAATGGTCATGCAGATTTCTGTGGGGTACATAATCTCTCATACGTGTATACCTAGCTTTATTTTGTGCGCTTCTGAAGCCGCTACCTCCGCACATTGATGCAGCATGCTCAGGAGCACAAATGGAGAGCTCTATCAGCTCTGCAGAAATATGGAGCGCAGATAGCCGTGCACACGTCTGCATGCCACACAACCGCGTATATTCACGTAAAGTGGTCATAGGTATATTATTGTAGAAGTAATAACGGTGCACATGCGCGCAGCACGCTCGGGAATGCTAGCAAGGACCCTGCTCTGCAGACCACGCAGCGCGGGAAAGTGCGGTCCGTAACTTGTTTTATTTTTATTTTATTTCACTAAAATATCGTAAGTGTCTTGGCAAATTTGCGGATGGGAGTTCCCGGAACCCCGCCACCTGTCAATATAAGTTGGTGTGGCCCATTCTTATGAAAACTGCTGTAATCCATGGAAGCAGCATCTTCAGACTTCACTGTATATGAATATATGAAGGGTGAATGTTAAATGTTGAACCTGCGATATATCACACGCAGACTGTCAAAGCTGACTCGTACTTACAATCTCTACAGTCTAGTATGGTCTAAGTCGCCATAAGCAAAACACGGTAACTTACTGAGATGTTGTCAAACGATCCCTTGCGCAATTTGTGAATGCACAGGCACGACACGACAATCGCGCGCAAGTACGTAATCCGGACACTACAGTGGCTGTAGTCATATACAACGGATCCGGGCCCCGGGGAGAAATCGGGGTTACGACTGCGTACTATATGAGATAGTCCCGAAGCTATTTGCGTGCCTCGCCGTCAGTCATATGTCCGACAATCTAACCTTGTCTAATGATACACCTGCACTACTTCGTTTTCAAGTTCTTGCGAAAGCAGTTATCCCTCCTGGTGGTACCGACGAGGAGGGAGTTGCGCGTTGTCTCAATATCTCGGTGCGAGAAGGATGCCCCAGGCCCCAGTTCTGAAAGAGGTCCGAGTCGAGTCAGTCAGATAATGACGCATTTAGAAAACGGTCGATTCATTAATTCATTGTAATCTTCAAGGGAAAGACTCGGAGCCATCTGGGATATTCTAGTGATGTAATCAAGCTCAAGAAGGTCATAACAGGAGTCACAAGACTGCCGGAGTTCGACCAACTTGGCCATCGCTTCGCTATCATTTCTGCACTGAGCATGGACGAAATCTTATAAAGGGGTACTCAAGCCTGAGGCATCATGAATCCCTCAGTACCCCACTAAACACCACAAAATACAATGCTATTCCAACGACCCCTCAGCTTTTTTGTCGCTGCCACGTCCTTGGCCAGTAGCGCCACCGCCTTCGCAATCCTAGGACAAAGGGACAACACTTGCAGCACTGGCCCTCTGAGGTGCTGTGACTCCGCCACGCCTTTCCTCTCGCTGCCGGATCTTGACCGAGCAGCGTTATTGAACGAGGACCCCAACGTGAACACTAGTCTCTTCGTGGGGATCGGATGCGAAATTTTCGGAACGCAGACATGCCAGCCTGCGTGGTACTGTACTCCTTGGGGTCCCGTATTCGATTAGATAATTGACACAACGTAGTATCGGGGTGGCACTCTGCTGCAATGGTAGTATCCTGAATACGGGTCAGTATTTTCTTCTGTATAGCCATCAGAACCTGTTGATGAGTTGATAATCAGCTAATCTTCAAGACGCTGCTGATAACTGCATCGATCCCGGGTCGTGACGACCTTTAAGTAAAGGGGGGCGTCTTGGAGAATCAGAAAGTTTTGTTTCCCAAGCACCATGTAGTATTGAATACTATACTAGTGTTAGACCCAGCACTAGCGGTTCATGTTTCGAGTGTTCGAAATGTAGTTGTCTTCAAGTCTACAGAAGGGTTATTTCGAATTGCAATAGTGCAACACCGCTAAGTATAGTGTCGTTCTTGGAATAGTTTGTTAAATAAAGGTTGTGTCGAAACCACGGACCGAGAGAGCGGAAATCATAAGAGGAAACTAGGCGTCGGCTTCATCGATAGAATACGAACTTGCGTTTTTTTCGTGGGGTGCTTTGATGTTTTGGTCGCAAAAATAGTCATATTCGCAAGCACAATGAAGTGTGCACAACTCGGTAATGGGAAAGGGATGGTAGATATCGAAAGGGTAACGGCTCACGAGAGAGTGCCAGTGTATCCAGGATGCAGAGGAAGCTGTGAGGTGAGCAGGGCCCCTGAGTACTAGGAGGTAGAGGGGAAAGTGTCCAAATGTTTCGAACGCAGATGAAAGGGTCAGAAAGAAGAGATCTGCGCGATGGAGAACGTGGACGTAGGTGGTTATGACGAGCCGTGGGTCACAACTCACCACGAATTCCCTTTACTTTCCTCTGCGTACTTAAGAAAATCCCACCAAGTAACCGGAAAGCGTGGAGACAGGAGATGGAGGCGTAGTCCTGGAAGTTTGGTTCCGCTTAGTATCATGGATCGCGGCGATGAAGGCTCAAGAGACAGCGCGGTGCCCGCGGCATTCGTGCTGGGACGTCTGACGACAGCCACCAGCGGCGCACGATGGTTCAAGTTGGAATGCTACAGGAGTCAGGACGCTTAGCTCGCTCATGCTTTCCACCTTCGGGCTGAGCGAGGACCACTAGCCTGTGATGACTCGATGTGCGGGCCGCATGCATTCGTGCAACACCCAGCTACAGCGACGTCATGTTCGGTGTCATGAGAACGCTCCTCATGCAGCTTGGCCTCGCTTCATGGTGGGCATGGGCGGGCTGGCGGTTGGGAAGGGAAGCCATCCCAAGAGGTGTCGTTGTGAGGAAGGAGCAACGGGCCACTTCGAGTGTCTGGACTACAGTATAGTCATCCGACCTTCCTCCTGGGTGAGACGGTCCAGCCTATGTAGGACAACCTCAATCTCGCCCTCTCCAAGTAACTTCTTTGTGAATGTTTCTGCTTAATAGTGAACCTTCTTATATAAAGATATGTATACACATACTGAGTTTTCCCTGCTTGATCTGTTTGGTAGCGAGAGCAAGGATGGAATGGGCGCAGTGAGGGAACGATCTGGCTCACCAGCGAAGAGTAAGAAAGCTGGGATGTCAGTGCGTACAAGTCACGCTTAAGTACATAGAGGAGGAGTCGTAGATAGATGTGAAAAGACACGGCAGGCAGGAGTGGATAAGCGGAAGGGAGCGATTAATGTCCAATATATCGACCACTAAGTTAGCTTAATTGTTATCATAAATTATATTAAAGTAATTGAATAATTTGCTGGCTCCTCCTTATGTTTCAGATAATTAAAAATAAAAATACGCGAACAGTTAGATATTAGTCCCTTGCTTAACAGAGCTCCAATTATATATAACTATGTCGGCATGGATATAACAATAAATTTAAAATATCTTCGGAAATAATTGGAGCTCTGTTAAGGAAGCAAGTAACTAAAGTCTAATTGTCCAATTGTTTTTATTTAACATTATCGGACACATAAGGGGGAATCTGCAAACTATTCAATTGTCCCAATATAATTTGTCATAACAATCAAGTTGACTTAGTGGTCAATATATTGGACATTAATCGACCCCTTAGTTAACTCTGAGCAGACTCCGCTTTCCCGCTCCCGCTGCACTACCCCGTAAATAGACTATAGAAACCCTGTTTCCTGGTTAGATTCAAACACGAAAAATAAAGTCGTATTCCATTAGACTAGGGGAATGTTCCGTCAAAATATGTCTCTGGCAGAGAGGTGCTTGGGGTACCGGGTGGACAGGGCAAATTGAAGGTGCACGACCAGTACTTAACCGCACTAGTTACCAGGCGCACGATGGCTGGAAACGCTTCTAAGATTCGCTCAGCCTCCTACCCAGACACACAATGAGACAACCCGGAAGCTATTTGTATGCCTCGCGAGCATCGGATGGGGACAGTCAATTGGGGATAGCCACCGGTCTGACAATCTAACCTTGTCCAATCATATGCCTGTACTGCTTCGTTTTCAAGTTCTTGCGAAGGCAGTTATCCTCCCTGGTGGTGCTGCCGAGGAAGGAGTCGCGCGTTGTCTCGAGCGGCGATCTGGGATCTCGGTGCGAGAATGGTGCAAGCCTGAGATCCAGGCCGCACTTCCGAGAGAGAGTCAGATAAAGACGCATTTCTAAAACGGTCAAATCGTTATTTCATTGTAATCTTCAAGGGGAAGAAGAGTCATCCGTTATGAGGTGACGTACCATTGATGTACTCAACTTCGAGAAGGTCATGACAACTGTCACAAGACTGCCGAAGTTCGACCGCTTGGACTTCGTTCCCAACTTCCCACAAGCATTACCATTTCCCCACCCTTGTCCCCACCGAGCATGGGCGAAATCTTATAAAGGGGTACTCAAGCCTGAGGCATGAGTCCGTCAGTACCCCGCTAAACATTACAAAATACAATGCTATTCCAACGACCTTTTAGCCTTTTCGTCGCCTCTGCATCCTTAGCCAGTAGCGCCACCGCCTCCGCTATCCTAGGACGAACTTGCACCATTGGCACCCTCAGGTGTTGCGACTCCAACCAATCTTTCCAATCATTGTCGCAACTTGACCGAAATGCGTTCCATGCCGCAGACCCCAACGTGGACACTAATCTTGCCGTGGGGGTTGGATGTACTTCGGCCGCTGGAACGACATGGTACTGTACTCCTCACGTACCGTATTCCATTACACTGACGCTCCGTAGTACTAGGGAGTTACTCTGCTGCAATGGTGTTGTCCTGACCACGAGTCAGTTTTTTCTTCTGTATGGCGATTAGAACTTGTTGACGAGTTTATAATCAGCTGCCAGTGGCCTTTCCAACGCTGCTGATAACTGCGCCAGCGTGTGACGACCTTCAAGTTCTCACCCAAGCGGCTGTTCAAAGTTGCATCGGGTGTCTCGAAAAGGGTTGAAGAATCAGAACATTGTGTTTCCCATGCACCATGTAGTATTGAATACTATAATGTTACGCTCAGCATTGGCTGTTCTTGTTGTGTTCAACTTCGACATGCAGTCTTCAGCTAGCTTCAAGTCTACAGAAGGGTTATTTCCAGCCAATGTTCAGCCATCAATACCATCATTGATGGGTCAGCCGACGAGCAAATTCTTTCATCACTCATGGGCCAACCGACGTCGGCCGAAATTGGAGATTCTTACCATGTTCATGGGCCAGCCGACATCGGCTCGGAGTTTTTGCTCATTTGGGAAATAACTCCAAAGCACTCTTTCTGGAGATTGGTCCAGATAAATGTTTCTGAAGTTTGCTCCGGAGTTACTGGAGTTTGCTCCAGAGTTGCTGGAGATTACTCTCAAATTACCAGAGATTACCCCAGAGTTGCCGGAGTTTACTCTGAAGTTACTGAAATTTGCTCTGGAGTTGCTCAAGTTCACTCAAGAGTTGCTGGAGTTTACTCTGGAGTTACTGGGGTTTACTTTGGAGTTACTGGAGTTTATCCTGCAGTTACTCAAGTTTGCTCTGGAGTTGCTGGAGTTTACCTTGGAGTTGCTGGAGTTCACTCTGGAGTTGCTGGAGTTCACTCTGAAGTTCCTGGAGTTCACTCTGGAGTTCCTGAAGTTCACACCAGAGTTGCTGGAGTTCTCTCCGGAGTTGCTGGAGTTTACCTTGGAGTTGCTGGAGTTCACTCTGGAGTTGCTGGAGTTCACTCTGAAGTTCCTGGAGTTCACTCTGGAGTTCCTGAAGTTCACTCCAGAGTTGCTGGAGTTCTCTCCGGAGTTGCTGGAGTTTACTCCAGAGTTACTGCAGTTTACTTTGGAGTTACTGGAGTTTACCCTGCAGTTACTGGAGTTTGCTCTGGAGTTCCTGCAGTTCACTCTGGAGTTGCTGGAGTTTACTCTGGAGTTACTGGAGTTTACCTTGGAGTTACCGGAGTTTACTCTGGAGTTCCTGGAGTTTACCCTGGAGTTCCTGGAGTTTACCTTGGAGTTACTGGAGTTCACTGTGGAGTTCCTGGAGTTCACTGTGGAGTTCCTGGAGTTTACTCTGGAGTTCCTGCAGTTCACTCCAGAGTTGCTGGAGTTCTCTCCAGAGTGACTGAGTTTACTCCAGAGTTACTGGAGTTTGCTCCGGACTTACTGGAGTTTACCCTGGAGTTACTGGAGTTTACTCCAGAGTTGCTGAAGTTTACTCTGGAGTTGCTGGAGTTTACCCTGGAGTTCCTGAAGTTTACATTGGAGTTCCTGGAGTTTACCCTGGAGTTCCTGGAGTTCACTCCGGAGTTACCGGAGTTTACTCTGGAGTTGCTGGAGTTCACTTCAGAGTTGCTGGAGTTCTCTCCATAGTGACTGAGTTTACTCCAGAGTTACTGGAGTTTACCCTGCAGTTACTGGAGTTTACTCTGGAGTTGCTGGAGTGTACTCTGGAGTTGCTAGAGTTTACCCTGAAGTTCCTGGAGTTTACATTGGAGTTACTGGAGTTTGTTCCAGAGTTGCTGGAGTTTACTCTGGAGTTACTGGAGTTTACCTTGGAGTTACTGAGGGCCTGTTCGGTGCACGCGTGGCGCAATATTGCGCCCGCCAATGAAAAAACTCTGCCCCGACCCGGCGCCGCGGCGCAACTTGTCTGTTCGGTGCACGTTGCGACACGGAGCTGGAGCAAAAGCTCCATGGCGCAGCCCTAGTAAAACGGCGCACGAAAAAAACCTGTTCCACACTTTCGAAACCACAGCCCCGAAAGTGACTTGTGACCATGAAATGCATATGTTATTTAAATTTGGTAATATATGTCTATTGTTAATGCTCGCGCGCGATCTGAAAGCCACTCGGATTAATGGCGCACAAGTCATGTGCAAGCAACAACGAATGTATTTTTTGTACAAGAGGGTAATGACAGTATTTTCTACATCTTTCTAAAGCGATCCTTCCTGCAGTTTTGCCAAGTGACATGTTACCAAATTAGTACGCGCGTGAGATGTCTGTAAAGTTACCAGCCTAAGGAATACGATCTTTTGCATTCCGATTTCGTTGTAAAACCGTCCATCGTGCCCGCAAAGAAGTTCGTCAAGCCACAGCTGCCCAGTGAGAACTGGCGTGTGTTGTGGAATCTTGACGAACTGTGAGCCATACAAGAGCATCGCACAGCCAATAGCCACGGCACTGCAGACCAATAGATCTTCTTCGAGTTTGGAATCTGAGTCCTCGTCCGTGAGATTGACAGAGGCGTCCATGAATTGAGGTGGGGAGGGAGAGCGTGGTGACGATGATGATAATGATTAGATTAGTTACGGTAATTTACATGTTATTACTTCGGTGTGACGGTCTGTCATTACACGTGATGAGATCTAGATGAAAAAACGGACTTCATTTTTTGGCGCCGAGGTGCGTTCGGCGAGCGATTCCACGGCGCCGTGTGGCCAATTTCCCCCAGGTGGGGGAAATTGGCTCCACTTGGCGCCGAATTCCGTGCACCGAACAGGCCCTGAAGTTTTCTCTGGAGTTGCTGGAGTTTACTCTGGAGTTACTTGAGTTTTACTCCAGAGTTATTGTAGTTTACTTCAGATTTACTGGAGTTTGCTCTAGAGTTACTGTAGTTTGCTCTGGAGCAATGTTACTGGACATTGCTCAGAAGGAATGTTTCAACAATCCCCCTGGATGATGCATTTTGGCACACCTCACCTGGCTGACACAAACATGCAAAAGCATAACACTGCACTGCAAGGTATTATTACACATCTTCTATATTCCTACTATAGCCCCTATCATTCTATTTCATCTCTTATTTTCCTGTTGTGTTTCAAGTACAAGTGCAGACATATCTGACTCCACATTGCAATGTACACCTATCTTTTTTATTTTGCAGTTAAGTCTTGACCTATTTTGTTTTATGTTGTATGATAACATATTAACAATGTATCTATTTTGTATAGAAACCCTCCTGTAAAAGCAGATAAATATTGTTGTCTTCTGTTCTTTTCATCTCATAGTGTGCTCATTCACTCAAACCCGTTGTGCTTTCTCACCTTCTCCACTGCTTCAATACCTACACTCACCTCCATGCACACTGTTCATGATCTCAGGACTCCTTGTGCATGTTATAGGGGCTCTTTCAGACTAGCACTCCCTGTGTGCACTTTAGCACTCCTTGTGCACACTTGTGCACACACCTACCCATTCTCACACACCTCTTGAACACTTGCACACCACTTTAAAACCTCTGCACACATTTGTGCACAGCTTTGCACACCTAAGAACTTCTCTGCACACACCTGGGCACACACCTGGGCACATGTGCACATCTCTGAAACTTCTGTACACACACATGCACATCTCTGACATGTGCACCATTCTGCACTGCCAGGCAACATCTGCACACTGCTACACATCACCCCAGTTGATGAGGTCAACTTTTGAACACGCTGCTCAAACCTTATCACCAGACCGATTTCTCTGCAAGGATTTGCTCAAGAGATTTTACTAGAGTATTTTCTTAGGAGTAATTCCTCTAGAGTTGTTAATTTTGCTGGAAGTGTTTCTATAGAGTGAGTTCTCTTGAGTTGCTTCACTACAGGAATTACCTTGTGGTTGTGCCTCCAGAGACATTACTCTGGAGTTCTTTCTCTGGAACAGTTGATCTGGAATTATTTCTCTGGATTGTTTTCTCCAGAGTGGCCACTGTGGAGTGATTTCCCTTGAGTTGTTTATCCAGAGTGATTTCTCCAGAATTGTTTCTCTGGAGAAATTACTTCAGATTTGTTTCACCAGAGACATTACTCCAGAGTTGCTTTTCTGAAATGATTGCTCCAGAGTTGTTTGATTGCCCTGGAGTTGTTTCCCCAAAGGAAATACTCTGCAGTTGATTTATCAGAGGAATTACTTCAGAGTTGTTTCCCTGGAGTAATTCTTCTGTAATAATTCTTCCAAACCATTGTTTTGGAACAATTATTCTGGGCAGACTGCTCCAGAAAGAGAGCACTGGAGTGTAGACCTTGTCTTCAGTGACTCCAGAGTAAACTCCAGCAACTCCAGAGTGAACTCCAGTAACTCCAAGGTAAACTCCAGCAACTCCAGGGTAAACTCCAGTAACTCCATAGTAAACTCCAGGAACTCTGGAGTCTGGAGTGAACTTCAGGAACTCCAGGAACTCTGGAGTCTGAAGTGAACTCCAGGAACTCTGGAGTCTGAAGTGAACTCCAGTAACTCCAGTAACTCCAAGGTAAACTCCAGGAACTCCAGGGTAAACTCCGGCAACTCTGGAGTAAACTCCAGCAACTCCGGAGTGAACTTCAGCAACTCCAGAGTGAACTCAAGGAACTCCAGAGTGAACTCCAGCAACTCCAGAGTGAACTCCAGCAACTCTAGAGTGAACTCCAGCAACTCCAGGGTAAACTCCAGCAACTCCAGGGTAAACTCCAGCAACTCCAGGGTAAACTCCAGCAACTCCAGAGCAAACTCCAGTAACTCTGGAGTAAACTTCTGTAACTCCAGGGTAAACTCCAGCAACTCCAGAGTAAACTCCAGTAACTCCAGGTTAAACTCCAGGAACTACAGGGTAAACTCCAGCAACTCCGGAGCAAACTCCAGTAACTCTGGAGTAAACTTCAGTAACTCCAGGGTAAACTCCAGTAACTCCAGTTTAAACTCCAGCAACTCCAGAGCAAACTCCAGTAACTCTGTAGTAAACTTCAGTAACTCCAGGGTAAACTCCAGTAACTCCAGAATAAACTCCAGGTACTCCAGAGTGAACTCCAGTAACTCCAAGATAAACTCCAGGAACTACAGGGTAAACTCCAGCAACTCCAGAGCAAACTCCAGTAACTCTGGAGTAAACTTCAGTAACTCCAGGGTAAACTCCAGCAACTCCGGAGTAAACTCCAGTAACTCCAGAGTAAACTCCAGTAACTCTGGCGTGAACTTCAGCAACTCCAGGGTAAACTCCAGCAACTCCGGAGCAAACTCCAGTAACTCCAGTGTAAACTCCAGCAACTCCAGAGCAAACTCCAGTAACTCTGGAGTAAATTCCAGCAACTTCAGGGTAAAGTCCAGTAACTCCGGAGTAAAGTCCAGCAACTCCGGAGTAAAGTCCAGCAACTCCGGAGTAAAGTCCAGCAACTCCGGAGTAAAGTCCAGCAACTCCGGAGTAAAGTCCAGCAACTCCAGAGTAAAGTCCAGCAACTCTGGCGTGCACTCCAGCAACTCCAGGGTAAACTCCAGCAACTCCGGAGCAAAATCCAGCAACTCTGGAGTGAACTCCAGAAACTCCAGAGTGAACTTCAGCAACTCCAGAGTGAACTTCAGCAACTCTGGAGGAAACTCCAGTAACTCCAATGTACACTTCAGGAACTCCAGGGTAAACTCCAGTAACTCAAGAGTAAACTCCAGCAACTCCGGAGCAAACTCCAGTAATTCTGGAGTAAACTTCAGTAACTCCATGGTAAACTCCAGCAACTCTGGAGTAAATTCCAGCAACTCCGGAGTAAACGCCAGCAACTCCAGAGCAAACTCCAGTAACTCCAGAGTGAACTTCAGCAACTCCAGGGTAAACTCCAGCAACTCCGGAGCAAACTCCAGCAACTCCGGAGTGAACTCCAGTAACTCCAAGGTAAACTCCAGCAACTCCAGGGTAAACTCCAGCAACTCTGGAGTGAACTCCAGCAACTTCAGAGTGAACTCCAGCAACTCCAGAGCAAACTAGATTGACCTCCAGCAACTCCAGAGTAAACTCCAGTAACCTCCAGTAACTCCAGGGTAAACTCCAGGAACTCCAGAGTAAACTCCAGGAACTCCAGAGTGAACTCCAGGAACTCCAGAGTGAACTCCAGAAACTCCGGAGTGAACTCCAGTAACTCTAGAGTAAACTTCAGTAACTCCAGAGTAAACTTCAGTAACTCCAGAGTAAACTTCAGTAACTCCAGGGTAAACTCCAGCAACTCTGGAGCAAAATCCAGCAACTCTGGAGTGAACTCCAGAAACTCCAGAGTGAACTTCAGCAACTCCAGAGTGAACTTCAGCAACTCTGGAGGAAACTCCAGTAAATCCAATGTACACTTCAGGAACTCCAGGGTAAACTCCAGTAACTCAAGAGTAAACTCCAGCAACTCCGGAGCAAACTCCAGTAACTCCAGAGCAAACTCCAGAAACATTTCTCTGGAGCAATCCCAGAAAGAGTGCTTCGGAGTTATATCCCAAATGAGCAAAAACTCCGAGCCGATGTCGGCTGGCCCATGAACATGGTAAGATTCTCCAATTTCGGCCGACGTCGGTTGGCCCATGAGTGATGAAAGAATTTGCTCGTCGGCTGACCCATCAATGATGGTATTGATGGCTGATCATTATGTGTTATTTCGATTTGCAATAGCGCAACTCTGCTAAGTATAGTGTCGTTCTCGGGGTAGTTGTGAAATGAAGGCTTGTGTCGAGATTTCGGAACGAGACTGAGAGCGAAAATTGCAGCTAGTTTCTGTGTCAATGGTTCTGCACCTGTGCACCTGCAGCCAAGGACTATTAGACGTCCATCATGGGGCACTGTTATCCCAGTGCAACTGGCTTCAAGTTCTGGGAGTTCTCATACTATCCGGTCCCACCTTTTTCGCGGACATCACAAAGCTTTTTCTGTAAATTCAACGACTCCTTGTAAACACTTGAAATTGTACATACCCATAGAACAATAGACCCTTAATTCACTGAATCCTACTGCTTATTTGTTGGTGAAGCAGTTCCATGGGCAGTGAATATATAAATTTGACCCTACCTTTTCACACTTTGGTCATGCATTTGTCACACCAACAGGAGCATCCGGACAGCAGAGTGTCTGTGCATACATGCCAAATTAGTCATGTAGTTTGTCACCTTTGGGTGTACTCAAGGCAAGATTACTCTCCACAGCACAATCACTTTAGATCTGTGACTCCATATTTTCCATGTACAGTGCATTCTATGTATATTATCACCCCCCAAAAAATAAACATGTGGGAGTACCAAGATCGGCAGGATCAAGTAGGTATGGGTGGCTGCGTAAACCCAGTTTTGAGCTTTCTGATTTTTTGGTGACTGTAAATTCATGTGTATTCCCCTTATTATATATGATCTATTGTCCATAGTAGCTACTTTATCTAGTGTTTTCTTTTTGAGAAGAACAAATGACGAGAAATGGTTGATTGAGGTAAATTCATGAAAGTGTGAAAAAGGTGCACCCTGCAAAAAAGGTGGGACCACATAGTAACTGCATCAAAGTCCGAGTCAGAGTTAGGTAGGATGTTAAGTTGAAAACGGGTGAATGCTAGTATGCTACAGTACCTCTACACTGACCCATGCACATCTTCTAATGCCTACACCTCAGATGTACATACCATGTCTGACAAGAACTCTGCAACCCTGTGGCATCCATGTGCTGTCGCTAATTGTCTTGCATTCAGCCCACTGCTGTTTCGAACGTCCATATCTGCACAGTGCTCTGTTAAGAACAGGACAATATGGAGGTTCGCCAACGACAATGCTGCGTGCAGCGCGGTCCACCGGTCCCTTGTTAGTGCTTTCACATCAGCACCGTGGTCAAGTAATAGTCGCATAATCTCCAGAGATCATTCTGATGCCCTATGGAGTGGGGACCAGCCAGTTTTGCTTCACACATTCACATGTGCACCGTGCTGAATCAACAATTTGGCCACCTCAACTTTTCCCTTTGCCAATGCTGCATGTAATGCGGTTCTGCGACTGTCGTTCATTTCATTGGCATCTGAACCTCACTCAAGTAATGACTGTACAATGTCAAGCTGTCCATTTTCTGACACATTGTACACTGAGGGCTGCTCGTCAGTTTCTCCACCTTTTTGTTGCAGCTCCACAGTATTGGGGGTATTTCGAGATTGGGAGGTTGTTGTGGAAGACTGCACCACAGCTTCCAGAGCCATTAAAATATGCCAGTGTTTGGAAAGAAAGTTTGCGACCTTGAGATTCCCATTGTCGGATGCAAAGTCCAAGGCTGTCTTCCCATCGTCATCACTATGTTGGAATCTGCACCACTCTCGAGAAGTAGCTTCAATATTTCAAGATGGCCACTGCCTGCTGCTGAATGCAAAGCAGTTTGTCTGTTGTTCTTTGGGCAATCTATGTCCACACCATTGTCAATTAAGAACCGAACGAGACCAAAATGGCCATGTTTCAATGCTATGGTCAGTGGGGTCCATCCCTTCATGGTTTGAGAGTTCACATTTGCCCCTTCCTGGACTAGTAGCCATGATGTCTCCATTTGTCTGACATAGGGGGCCATAACCAATGGTGTCTTGTGACATAAGGGTGGAATATTGACATTTAGATTGTGCTCAAGTAACAGCTGCACAAGTTCAGTGCATCTGCTGTGTGAATTGTTGTGTAGCAGATTGTGCCCTGCACTATCTAGGAGATTGCACAAGTGCCAAGCCAAAGAAGGGATAGCGCAAAGTCTATGTTGCCAATGTTGAATGCCGTGACTCATGAAGAAATGTGGAACCCTCCCCTGGCACCAATATCCGCTGGGTAAGTCAAAATCAGGCATTCTACAAGCCATTGGAGGTGACAAATTATGGTGTAATATAAAGGGGTCGCCTCTGGTCGCTTGGGGTGCTTCATAGGCATTGGGTTCCCCCAAGGGTCGTCAATGTCATATATCCATACCCATGTGTAGAAGTGTGACCTCTCTTGATCAAACAGGTGTTCCACAACATCCTGAATCGCCAGTGACACATTCTTGAACTGAACCAGTGTCGTGCAGCATAATTGGCAAGTGGTAAATTCCTAATGGTCTCTTTGTTGATGCGGTCATCGAGTTGAAGCAGGACACTGAGGCAGACTTGCACAAGAGTGGAAATGAGGGATAATGTGATAGTGAGAGAGATCCTCGCTTGCAATCATGACGAGGCAATCTGAGGTCAGGAATTCCTTGATGGAAAAGTGGGCAAATTGAACGATCCGAGACCCATACACATTGATGACAGTGATAAGACTGGAACAGGCAGCAAGTACTTCTTCCACATCACCTAGTTGCCAGCCTGTGTTAAACTTTGGGAGCCCTCCTGAGTCGAACCGGACTGCCAGAATCTCTGTGAGCTCTTCAATGTGAAGTGGTCTAACAGACACTGTGAGGCATTGGAAAAGTTGGTGTGCAAACTGTTGCTTTGCTTTGTCAATCCTATGTAGTGTGTGTTTGTACATTTCATCCAATATCTCTGGCAAGTGGTCCAAAGTGCTATGGATGCTGGAGGGGAAACATCGACGCAAGATGTTGAGCATGTGGAAAACCCATCTGGACCTGGAGTGTCTATCATTGAGTAACAGTCCCAGAGAAACAAACCTCAAGAGGAAATGCTTACATCCCATCAGCTTTCCCCAAGAGTGTATCTGCTGATTTTCGGCAGTCCATCTTCACATATTCTGATCAGAGTGTAGGAATGATTTGATGTATTCGGAGATATCTGCCATTTGCCCGCTCTCTTTGTGAAGTGAAACATGGAACTTCACCAAGGGTTCGAGAAAGGTCTGAATGTTGCTCTCCGGTTGACCTGAGACACATATGTGTACATTTGGAATTTGCAAACCAACAAGATTCTCCAAATATTCAAGCACAATTTCCCAAGTGGCCAGAGTTTTGGAGGTGTTAGGGGATCTAGGGATTATGGACAAGATCAGAATGTGATTAGGGGTAATTAAGATAGTGAGTAAATGTGTGTGTGGCAGAGTCTGTACAACAAGACAATGCCTCTATGTTACGTCACAGCAGGGACGTTCAGCTGACTTGGCTTAGTGATCCTGAGGATGCTAAAGGGGCAGAGGTGGGGTGTGATATCAGAGTACTAAGTGCAAAGTGCACTTAGAGAGTTATTGTGATAGAGTTGTACTAAGCACGCCTCAAGGGACTTATAGCGAAGATACAATGAGAGGGGATAAGGGTGCAAGGGATAATTGAGAGGTTCCTTGGTGAGAGGGCAATAAGTGAACACAAGGTGAACTTATCAGACTGGTGAATGAGCAAAGAGATGGTTTAGACAACGACTGTGCTGTAAGATATAGGAGAAGTCAAGTCTGAAGCTACAGGGTACTAAGGAGCCAGACTTTATAGTATCTGAGAACAATGGTGTCATGAGAACAATAAGTGTCACAGGAACAATAAGGTAACACGAACAATAGGTAACAAGTGAGCTGTGCACTGAGTCACAACAGCATGCGCAGCAGATCTAAGAATAGAGGACAATAGGTGCACAGCAATGTGCAGCAGAATAATAAGTAAATGGGGGCCATGTCATAAGAGCCTCCCATGTGAGTCATACAGTCAACGCGTCATCAGTCATGAGACATAAAGTAAACAAGAAACAAATAAAAGTGAATAATTAAAGTAAAGATACATGTCATGACACTCTAGGGCAAGTAAGTACAGGTACGTGTAAGTACAATCAAGGGATAGACATACCTCAGTAACTGCGCACACTAGTGGACAGTGACTGAGGACTACAGTACGAATAGGTAGAGCTTATATACTACTATAGTAACTAAACTACCAAAAGAGATGAGCCGCTAGCTCTGTAAGTAACATAGAAACAATTGCATGGTTTGCACAATGGGAATGAGGTGATGCATAAGTCATATGAATACCTGAGTCCATATCTTATCTCAACATAACATATTTGTCCAACACAACAGACACCATGGATCACCAGATCACTTCAACACTCCCCCTCAAACTGTGCGAAGTCCTAGGCACTCTGTGAAGTGCTTGACCTTCGGTGAGGGGAGCACCTTGGTCAGGGTGTCTGTGACCATGTCGGCGGTTGGGCAGTAGACCAGGTGCAGTGCGCCACTCTCCACCACCCAGCAAATAAAATGATAATGCACATTGATGTGTTTTGTGCAGGCGTGGTATTGATGGTCGCATGTCAAAGCAATCACCAACTGGTTGTCCGAAAACAATGTCATCGCGTCCGCGATGGGCTCAAAGACCTCAATGAGAAGGTTCCAAAGCCACAATGCTTCCTTCATGCTGTGGGTTGCAGCAACATACTCACTCTTGGTTGTTGATAGGGAGATGATCTCCTGCTTCTTTGAAGACCACAAAACTGCCCCACCGTCAATAAGAAATGCATACCTGGTAATGGCACGACGGTCCTCTGACATGCTCCTGTCAGCGTCAGCATATCCGACCAGGGTGCGCCGAGTCTTGCTGTAAGTGAGCCAAAGGTCATGGGTGCCCATGAGATAGCGAAAGATATGCTTTACAGCGTTCCAATGTGCCATCCCAGGGTTGGCTGAGAAATGGGCCACAGTGGCCACTGCGAACGTGATATTGGGGCATGAAGTGAGTGCTGCCTGTTGAGTGCACCGACAGCCTTGTGGTAGGGCACATTGCACATCATTGCAAACTCGGCTGCATCTACCAGGGCCTGCTTGAGAGTGAGCCGTACTTGGGTGTCGAATGGCATGGACACTGGCTTCACGTCGTCGAACCTGTAGCACCACAGAATTGAATCAATGTAGGAGCGTTGGGACAGGTGCACAGTCCCACCCACTCGATTGTGTCACATCTCAACCCCAAGCATCCAGTGCAGCTCGCTGAGGTCTGTAACCTCGATGTACTTCTGGAGCCCGGTCTTGAGAGTGTTGATGGCCAAGGTGCTGTTGGCAGCGATGGTGCAGTCATCCATGTGCATGGCAATGACGATGAAAACAGTTGGGGCCTTGTTGTGCTTGTAGAAGATGGCCTGGTTGACTTTGCACTGTGAAAATCCAAGGCTGGTGAGAATAGCAATGAACTTTTGGTACCACCTTTGGCTGGCTTGTTTGAGCCTGTACAATGACTTGCAAAGTCGAAGAACTTGCCTGGTGTTGTCCTCAGGGTATCCAGGTGGGTGATGCATGTACAAGATTTCATTCCCAGTTAACTCCCCATTCAGATACGCACCCTTGATATTGACTTGGTGCAGCTTCAGCCCGAGACAGTTCACCATTGCGATGACTGCATGTGACAAGGGAAGTCGAGCCATAGGGGCATAGGTGTTGAAATAATTGACCCCTTCCACCTGGCTAAATCCCTGCACGATGAGCTGCACCTTGTAGCGGACAACCCTCCCCGATGCATCTTTCTTTGCCTTGAAGACCCACTTAGAGCCAATTAAGTTTGCTTCAGGTGGCAGGTGTTCTAGCGTCCAGGTGCTGGCAGTGTGCAAGGTGTCGAGTTCTTCATGGATGGCCTGCTCCCAGAGGGGCCAGTTGGGGCAATGTTTTGCCTCTGTGAGATTTTGTGGTTTGGTTGCCTTGGAATCCGAGGTCTTGGCCACAAGAGCCACCTCAAATCTGACCCAGTTCTCATGCAGAACTGGTAATCTGGCTTTGACCGACCACACACCAGACACCACATTGGCTTCCTCATCATCACCACCAAAACCACCAGGGAACGAAACACCCCTGGGTAAGGCCAGGTCAGTATGATGAGTGGATGACACAGCCACTCCCTCCTGGATATTGTGGAGCCAATGCAATGGCTTGTGCACTTGAGAGCTGCATCGTACTTGGGTTCTGGCTTGGGTTCCTGCTCAGGGTCAGCCTCATCAAGTTGCAGATCATCTGAGACCACACAAGACGACAACAGCAATGTCAGGGAAGACTCGGGAGATGGTGGTGCAGGCTCATCAGGCAGCAGCAGTGCAGGCTTGGGCAGCAGTGGTGCAGGTTGTTGAGGGGGTGGTGCGGGCAGTGGCATAGTGGCAGACAGTTTGCTCAGAGGGGCTTCAGAGGATGGTATGTCCAATTTCTCCCCCTCGAGCCATGCAGCCACCATTAAATACATGTTTTTCTCAATGCTGACCGACCGACTCACAGGCCAGTATACACGGTGGCTGCAGGACTCGGTATCAAATCCAATCCAGCACCCCTCCTTCACCTGCAGGTCAAGTTTAGAGCTATCTGCATTGTGTACCCACACCATTTTGCCAAAATGTTTCAGCCTGGACAAGTCAGGTGGGCTACCATACAGCACCTGCCAGGGTGTCTTGCCCCCTAGAGCACAGGTCAATGTGCAATTCTTCAGCCAGGTGGAGTGCCAAAGGGCCTCCCCCCACAAGCTCTGGGGAAGACCAGACATGTGAAGGAATGCCCACACCTTTTTGATAAGGGTGTGATTTAATCGCTCGGCAATCCCATTTAGCTGAGGAGAATCGTGAACGGTGAGTCTGCGATCTGTACCAGCACTGGCAAGGTGCTCATTGAAAGCTGCGCTCAGGTACTCCCCTCCACAATCAGAGCGCAGGACCTTAACCACTTTGCAGTGGTTCTGAGTCCGTGCCCACACCTTGAACTCCTTGTAGCGAGGGAAGGCGTCGCTCTTCACCGTGAGAAGGTACGTGAGGGTGAAACATGTCGCATCATCTGTGAAGGTGACAAAATAGTGTTGGCCTCGTCGAGTGGCAACCGGGGAAGGCCCCCAAATATTGGTATGTACTTCGTCACTGAACTGTGCAGCTTGATTGCTGACTCGGAGCTTTGGAACAGGCTGCTGAGTGGCATGCACAAAAATGCACGCCTTGCAGTGCTCTTCCCATGAAGTCGGGTCCAGCGTGATTCTGGTGACAAGACCACCCTCAACAAGCTTGTGTGTGCTAGCAGGTGCAATATGCCCCATGCACCGGTGCAGCTCCATCACAGTAACAATTTCCACTATGTAGGCTCCCCCCCTCATGTGTCACATGGTAGAGACTGTGCACACTCTTGGGGATGCAGTCAAGATGTTCACCAGTGCGCGACATGATCTCAAGACGTCCACTGCCGATTTCAATGTTGTAGCTCAGGCCATCCAAAGCCCTGAGTGAGATGAGCATGTACCCAACTGACAGTGTGTGAAGCACATTCTTCAAGGTGAGCTCGGATTGCCTGCCTCCACCAGTCGGTGCTCTGACGACCATGTCCCCGGTGCCCAATGCCGGGAATTGCTGACCGTTCACCGCATTCAAATAAAGGGGTGAATCCAGCATCTGATAAGTGATGAAATCGTCACAATAAGGGGAAATGTGGCGCATGGCGCCCGAATCATATAGCTCAATGTGTGGTGTTCGTGCCTCCTCCACCTGGGCAATAATGGCGGCTGCAAGTCCTCGACTCAACTCCATTTCTTCTGCACCAGGAAGGGTGATGTCAACACCTAGCTCAAGCACACTGCCAACAAACAGGCCCGACCAGCACCTGTCGGACTTGTCATCAGAGATGGCCACAATGTTAGCTGACCCCACAGGCTTGTTCTCAGGCTTGGTATTGTTCATGTACACTGGTGGCTGACTCTGCTGTTGACTGGACTGCCCCGATGATAACGACTGATTAGACTGGTTTGTATTATTGTTTTGTTCTTTCTTGGGGGACCGGCAATTGTGTGCCCAGTGCCCCTGCTTGCCGCAGTTGTGGCATTTGCCTTTCTTTTTCTTCTTCCTGCCATCCCCCTGAGTAGCTGCCATTGCCTTGTCCTGGGTCCCGGAAGTTGACTGTTTTCCTTTCCCAGACAAGCTGCCATCATGCTTGCATCACGCAGCCAGCCAATCTGCCTCCTTGGATATGTGATCAATGAGGGTGTCAGGATCAATGGAGGTGGTGGGTTGGATAATGCACAAAGCAGTGAGCAATTGTCAGGTGAATTTTGACATTTCTTCAGGCAGGGACTTGATAATGGCTGAGCAATACTCCTTGTTGGACATGGTGACCCTGACTGCTGCCAACTCCTCACACTTGACCTGCATGGAGCCAAGGAACTCCTGAATGTTGCCGCCACAGGGGCAGCGCATTTCAGAGAACAGGGTGAGTAAATTGGCTTTGGTGTACAGGCTTTTAATGCTGAACTTGGTCTTCACCTTGTTCCAGCATTCCTTGGCAGTAGCGAGCAACTTCAGGCAGACAGCGGTAGAGTTGGGAAGTCTCTGGGATAACATGTACCGGGCAATGGTTTCATCAAGGTCCCACGCTGCCACATCTTTCTTCTTGTCATTGGTAGGCTTAGTGGCATCAGTGGGAGTGGGGCAAGTGCTGGAACCATTGAAGTGGCCC
>WITN01001929.1:0-11487 GCA_015025155.1 Lactarius quietus | reverse complement strand
TGTCTGCTGTAGCGTCTGTGAGTCACCCAACCGAAGAATGTCGTCGGTACGATGGTTGCACGTGTGGGTGAAGAGCCTCGGGGAGCGCATAGCTGAGCGTGCGGATAATATAGTCTCGTTAGTCTCGGCGTGCAGAAGCACTGGTACGATGCGTTGAGGAGATAATTGGCTTAGAGACAGGCACGCTAGTGAGAGTTAGCCAGTTGCCACCGTGCGACGTTGAGATAGACGATGAGGGCACCCCGTGGCGCTCGAGCCAAGCGTGGACGAGCTTGAGCGTATGTGGATGAGGCGCGACAAGCTCAGCCACCTGATCCTGTGACAAATATGCTCCATATCTGGAAGGGAGAGAAATCACACACTTGAGTATATGTGTGCGCAGAGGAATAGTGGAGGAGACGTACTTTGGATGCTGAGGGTTGCTGACCTCATATAGCGCATCAACAAGGCATTCTCGTCTCCGGGATTAAGGGCAATGCTGAGGTCGATTGCGACGCCAGCGGGCGGTGTTACCGGACTCTCCAGCCCGCCGGGACAACTTCCCATGCATGCATCACTCTTATGTCATCCAACGTGGTTCGGGATCGCTAAGAGGCCTCGCAGCAGCGAGGAAGAAAAGCGCAGAGAGCAGGTGGGGTAGCGCATGGTTACAGGGGAAGTGTGTGACGATATAGCGAGTTTATGGGGTCCTTAAGAAGCTAGAGATTCGGGCGTTCCATTAAAGGACTGGGCACTGAAAGTACGAAAGCCCAACCGTGATTCAAAAGGCCGGATTGTCGGTCGGAATGACGGAGGGTAAAGAAAAAAGACCTCGGGTCACTCGTGGAAGCAAATAGAAGTGGCCCGTGGCGGATGATATTGGGTTGTTATTTTTATCGCCAGCGCGGGGCCATGGCTCCTTTCGAGTGTTTCTATCTTTTTGGTTCGGAGCTGGGAGGGAAAGGAGGCCGGTGCATGGTCCAATGCATCACCGTTGCTGAAGTGGATCGCATACTAGCGATAAACAGTTGCATAGAGGAGGAGCGCTTCTCAATTGGGGATGAGACTGATTATGGATGTGTCCAAGTTCGAGGTGAGGTCGCCACAGGGCGGCAGGAGCATTTGCGGGGCGAGCCGAAAAAGAGGGTCAGATGTCAAGCAATGTTTTCACGTCAATTGGGAAAACGTGACGAGCAGGCAAAGAAAAGCGTTCTGGTTCTTCGAACGTGATTTCTTCGATCACCGTCACTACTTCCTCGTTTTGAACGACTGGATTACGGTAGGATGGTGGTACGGAAAAGAGGGACGAAGACAACCCCGCTCTGCAAATATCGCACGCGGCGGGGTCGTATCGGTACCTACATGGTTCACCATCATGCAAGCCTGAGAAGCTTAGGTCCCCATTTTCTCCGTAAAAGAATCTTGGCCTGAGTCAGTCGTGCAAATTTCGTGTGAACTATATGCCTAAGTTCTTTTCACTGCCAGTGCAAGATCGAGTATCTTATTTCCATGTCGTGATACACTGCACACAAGCCACTAAGTCCGATACCCCTCTCAAGGTCAACCGCCTTATTTTCCACCACCTGCGCTCCCAACGCCTTCCTCCCAAACGGTACACAGTAGCCTCCCACCGACCCTAGCTGCCTCGACCCCATCAAGAGTATGTCTCTGCCCTCAAACGCCAGTAGCTGACCTCCTCCCAAGCGCGCACAGCGCATGAAGAACACCTTCCCTGTACGTTGACGACGTGGCGGTCCTCAGTTCGAGGAGCAGCGGGACGGGCGCACGCACGCTGCGCACGTGAGCGATTGCCGAGACGGGTAGAGCACAATTAGGGCGCGGGTGGCATATACTATGCTGTCAGCACCTTTTCGCATGTACACGTGCTTTCGCACTTCAATAAATTGACTCGATCGACAACTTCCTCTCATTCAACATTCACCAAAAAAAAACCCTATATAAAGTATGTATTGTACATGAATGAGCATAAGAAATTCGAGAATTTTATCAAAATTTGCGGTCACAAAAAAATCGCAAACCTCGGAGGTGGCCTTGTGCAGCCATTCTCACATCCTCGATCCCTCCGATCTCGGTATTTTCAGACACTGTTTTTTTTCTGCAGTGGTAGTATACATACATGGGACTGTGTATATGCAATCTAGAGTCAACGATCTAAGGCGATTGAGGTGTAGAAAGAAATCGCACCTCAAGGCCACTCAAGAGTGACAATCGAGATGACCAATTTGAGGCGCCTTCCGTTGCTGGGCCACCAAATCCACCCATCCGGATGTTCCCGCTAGTGTGACAAGTGCGTGACCAAAGTGCGAAAAGGTGTACAGTGCTGGACAGTCAAACTCAACAAATTTGGTAAATGGCTTCCACATTAGTTTTTGTAAAAATTTGATGCCACCATTGTGTTCAGAATAGCAAGATTAGTCTAAAAACGGACTTTGGGGTTTTTCCCATGACTTTTTAAGGGTGGCCAACTTTTTTGACCCAAAATTTCAGTGCCTAGTCCCAGATTCAGGTGACTCAGATTGTCATGGTTTGACATGTTGCGGACTGACAATCATTCTCATTACGAGGTCTCGGAGTTCGGGACACTTACTACTTGGTTATGACTACGATAGTAAGTCGTTATTAGTCATGGACACTTACGTGTCGCTGGCATTTGGATTTGCTGGTGTTTCAGGATAGATAGTGACTCATTCCTAGGATAGTTGTACTAGGGTTCAGTATTCCAAGCTGCGCTTTAAAGCCAGCGTGTAACTGTATATAAGTCATGTAGTAAAGACCAAGACTCTCTAGCTTGGTCTTCTTGGATCATCACCATTTGTCTTTCCGTCTCTCTCTTCCAATCTTTCGATTGAAGCTTGTCCTTCAGGATACCCTAGTGTCAACCAAGTGACCTAGTGGCTGTGCAACTTAGCTAAGTTGCCCGTGTCTATCAAGATTCATCCATACGCTCGAACATCACGTCACAGACCGGTTCAAGTCGAACCAGCGTTAGGTGATAACGCTACATTAAGACCAAGCTTCAAAGTGGCGTCATCAGAAACTACAAGAGAATGTTGTCACAACTGTGACAACTTTTGGTTTCAACACAGAGGCGCTGACAACGTACCACAAAGATTTCGCAAGAATACAGAATACCGGTATAGTAGCACTACAGGTACTACCGGATATCACGCCAGGAGTTGAGAAGACAACTGAACCGTTGCAGTTGAGTTTGTCTACGATCGATACGTTTGGGTAGAAGTTCGCTGGTTTGAACCACAGGATGGAAACGAGAGTGGGAAGGTTTCCGAACAGCCTTAGAAGATCTAGGCTGTGATATCTACATCAACGAGCTCACACAAGAGGAACTACAAGAGTTGGAAAACACAATCACCACCGGCAAACCAGCATCTACTACACCATCCCCATCACCAAGTACTAAGAGTAACACATCTCTTGGAGCAAGATCGTCTTCTCCATCACAACAAGGAGCCAATTTAGCAATCGCTACAGAAACATTACGCCTAGGAGCAATGGCAACCCTCACCTCTCATGTTCAAACTCAAGCAGCTATGGAAAGTTCATCCGCACAACCAATCTACTCGCTCACTACTTCACCAATAGCACCGACTATCACGGCATTTCGGGCCCTTACCGATCCTCAGAATCAAGCACCTCCCCCAAATCCTCCAGCAGGTGGAGTGTCACGGTTTGACATCGTTCGGACTACTTATCATCACGTTTACGAGATCTCGGAGTTCGGGATGCTTACTATACGGTTATGACTACGATAGTAAGCCTCAATTAGTCATGGACACTGACGCGTCGCCGGTATTTGGGTTTGCCGGTGTTTCAGGTATTATTAGAACGGACAATGACTCATTACTAGTATAGTTGTACTAGGGTTTGGATTCGAAGCTGCGCTTTAAAGCCAGCGAGTAACTGTATATAACTTGTAGTCTCAAGACCAAGGCTCTTTAGCTTGGTCTTCTTGAATCATCACCATCGTCTCGTCTTCCTTCTCTCCTCGCGTATTCCAATCAGTCGATTGAAGCTTGTCCCTCGGGATACCCTAGTGTCTAGCAAAGCGACCTAGTGGCCGTGCAACTTAGTTAAGTTGCCTGTGATTGTCAACATTCATCCGTATACTCGAGTATCACGTCACAGACCTGTTCAAGTCGAACTAGCGTTAGGTGATAACGCTACATTAAGACCAAGCTTCAACGTGGCGTCATCAGAAACTACCAGAGAACGGTGTCACAGCTGTGAAGACTTTTGGTTTCAACACAGAGGCGCTGACAACGTCCCCCAAAGATTTCGCAAGAATACAGAATACCGGTATAGTAGCACTACAGGCACTACCGGATATCACGCCAGGAGCCGGGAAGATAACCGATCCGTAGCGGTTGAGTTTGTCTACGAGCAATACGTCTGGGTAGAGATTCGCTGGTCCCAAATAACAACAGACCACGGAGAGTGGGAAGGTTTCCGAACAGCCTTAGAAGATCTAGGCTGTGATATCTACATCAACGAACTCACACAAGAGGAACTACAAGAGTTGGAAAGTACCACCCATAAACCAGCATCAGCTACACCACCCCCATCACCAAGTATAAAAAGTAACGCGTCCCTTGGAGCAAGATCGTCTTCTCCATCACAACAAGGAGTCAACCTAGCAATCGCCACAGAAACATTACATCTAGGAGCAATGGCGACCCTCACCTCTCATGTTCAAACTCAAGCAACTGCGGGAAGTCCATCCGGACAACCAGTTTATTCGCTCACTACCTCACCTATAGCACCAACAGTCACGGCCTTTCGGGCCCTTACCGACCCTCAAAACCAAGCACCTGCCCCAAACGTTCCCACAGGAGGAGGTGGTGGAGGTAACGGTGCAGGAGGAGGCGGAGGTAATGGTGGAGGAGGAGGAGGAGCAGGACCACCTTTTGGAAACCCACCAGCACAAGTACCAGCAGCGCAAGCACCCGTACCAGCGGCACACGACAAATTTTGTGGCAACTCACCTGCGGTCTTCGCGGGTGATCGAGAGAAAGCAGAAGAATTCCTCATGCAATGGAGCTTATATGAAGGAATAAACTCAACTCATTCCATTATGTGCAATCCCTATCAGAAAGCTATGTTATTTCTCACCTACATCCAGGGTACTGCCGTAACCGAATGGGTAGGATCAATGGTGGCTTGGCTACGAGTCCAAGTCGACGTCAACGGACGAGACCCTCTTGATAACTGGCTGTGGTACAACACTCACTCATCATTCATGCGACAATACGCAGACACTCTCAAAGAGGAGAAAGCGCAAACAGAATTACGAAGGGGCATTCGGATGGAAAGAGGGGATATTGATGGTACGTGGCAAAATTCGAACAATTGGTCAGATACGCTGGCTACAACATAGATCAACCAATGGTTCTTGATCTATTCGCAAATGGTTTGCCAAACAAATTGCAAGAAACCATTTACCTTCACGACAATCCCACCGATTATGAGGATTGGAAACGAGCAGCCATTAAACGTCAAGGTCAATATCTCCACTTAAAGAACAAAATTGATCAGTACAAAATACAACCTCGACCATCACCACCAGCCCAAACCAATTGGAGACAGTTCAGACGCCATCCAGATGCGATGGATACGTCGGCCGATCGAGCTAGGGCCCGAGGACGGCTAGCGCACGCAGAAGACGCATTGGCACAGCCAAGACCATACCTCAATAATTCGCAACCACCTTTCAAACCTCGCGAAGGATTCTTACGAAGGAGACAACCTCCTGACCTCAGGGAAGTAATTTGCTATAATTGTCAAAAGAAAGGACACCTCAGTCGCAATTGCTCCCAGCCACGTCAACCACGAAATCCACCTAGGCCCTTTAGTAATTCCAGGGGTCTGGAAGTAGTGGATGATCGCTCTGAAACAGGAGAAGATCTCCACATCGCTCAAATGGTGGCCGATAATCGCACCACGGAAGAAAGGAAGAATGATTGGCTACGAACTGCGGCCAACGAAACAGAGGAATTTAAGGCCATGGCAATGCAGGAGTTAATGGGGAACAAGGATTTTGGGGACGCCTAAACCCAACGGCCTGGGTGAGGGCGCTACGTTGTAATGCTGTATACATAACTCGCTTCCGTTCTATGCGAATTCCAGTATCGATCCGAACCAGCAGCAACAAGGCCGACATAAGAACATTAGTGGATTCTGGAGCAACAGACAATTTCATAAATCCACGATTTGTGAAACGAATGGGGTTGGGCGCGGCTTTATTGCCAAACCCAAAGCAATTGTTCAATATCGATGATACGCTAAACAAAAAGGGATCAGTCACCCATTTTGTCGACTTACAAATATTGACAAAAGGAATTGTCAGGAAAATGAGATTCCTACTAGCGGATATCGGAAAAGAAGATCTCCTTCTTGGATATCCATGGCTCAGTACTTTCGAACCAAAATTCAGTTGGAAGCATGGCACAATCGACGAAGAAACATTACCAATCGTCATCAAATCATGCCATCCAAAGATCAATGTCAATGTAGTAGCGCGTTTACTCTCGGACGTCGCAAAAGACAACATCATCGCAAAACTAGGGGAGCATAGTTCTATCAAAGGAGCCGCAACTGATCTAGCCATAGCCGCTGGACCCAAAGAGACAATCAACATACCGGAAGAATATGACGACTTCAAAAGGGTTTTTAGCGAAGAAGAATCCCACCGATTCCCCCCTGCACGGGAATGGGATCATGCTATCGAATTTAAAGCCAACACTCCGGACCATATCAATTGTTCCATATACGAACTCTCGCAATTGGAAGATAAACCATTACTAGATTTCATTACGGAGCAACTCAATAAAGGGTACATTCGACCCTCTAAATCGCAGTACGCCTCTCCATTCTTTTTTGTCAAAAAGAAGGACGGAAAACTACGCCCAGTACAGGACTATCGGCGTATTAACGAATTCACAATCCGCAACAATTACCCATTACCATTGATTCAAACCCTCATCAAAGACCTTAGCGGTGCACACATATACACCAAACTCGACGTACGATGGGGATATAACAATATCCGCATCAAAGCGGGTGATGAACATAAAGCGGCGTTCAAGACACCATATGGACTTTTCGAACCCACCGTAATGTTCTTTGGACTGACGAATTCCCCCGCTACATTCCAGACGATGATGAATCACATATACCGTGACACGATTGCGAAACATGACGCAAAAGGAACCACTATTCGGGTTTATATGGACGATATCGGTATCGCCACCCGAACAAACATTACTGACCATATCAACGCGGTTCGGGATGTGCTCACAGTGGCCGCAACTTACGACCTATTTTTCAAACCGGAGAAATGCACCTTTCATTCGACATCTCTTGATTACCTGGGGGTAATCCTTGAAAAAGGGGTAACACGTATGGATCCTGTAAAAATCGCGGGCATTAAAAATTGGCCAACGCCAACCAAAGTGAAGGACGTACGATCCTTTTTGGGTTTTTGCAATTTTTACCGCCTGTTCATAAAGGGATTCGCGTCAATTGCCAAACCACTGAACAATCTCACAAAGAAAACAACGGAATGGCAATGGGGTCCAGCAGAACAACAAGCGTTTGAAGTACTGAAGAAACGGGTTACAAGTGAACCTGTATTGGCACACCCAGTATTAAAGGATCAATTCGAGTTGGAAGTAGATGCATCAGGTTTCGCGGTGGGAGCAGTGTTACTCCAAAAGAAGACTGATGGCAAAAGACACCCTATAGGCTATTACTCTGCAACTCTCAACACCGCAGAACGAAACTATGACATCTACGACCTCGAACTATTAGCGATCGTCAAAGCGTTACGGCATTGGAGGCCCTTACTAGCGGGATCCCCCCACAAAATCAAAGTATTCTCAGACCATATGAACTTGCGATACTGGAGAGAACCACAAAAGATTAGTCGACGGGTCGCAAGGGAAGTACTGGAATTGTCAGAATACGATCTCGAAATTCACCATATAAAGGGAACTGCAAACGGACGGGCAGACGCATTATCAAGAAGACCCGACTATGATCACGGGGAACAAGATAATGAAAACGTCACGGTGTTACCTGATAAAATATTCATACGGGCCAACAACACACACCGTACAGGAATGCCTAATCAATCATTCGCAACGATTACAGTAGAGGAGATGAGACCAACCAACAGTGACGACAAACAAAATGAAGACGTTATCAAACCATGGGTAGATCCACACAAATTGAAAAGAATCAACGGGGTATGGTATAAAGAAGGCAGAAGAGTGATTACCAAGGGAAGTGAGGAACGAAAGTCAATTATCGCTGCTCATCACGACACCCCAGTACACGGTCATCCCGGGATCAGCAAGACTGGTAAAATAGTGGAACGATATTATTGGTGGCCAACAATACGACAAGATGTATTGGCGTATGTCAGAGGATGCGCGGAATGCCAACGCCACAAGATCAATAATCGCCCTATTAGGGCCTCGCTACAACCTATATTCCCAAAACCGGAAGCTATGCCTTTCGAGACCATCGCTCTCGATTTTATCACTAAACTACCCGTCGCACAGGGCTACGATTCCATCCTTACAGTCACGGATCACGACTGTACTAAGGCATCCGTGTTCATTCCTTGCAATGAAGAAATTGACGCAGAAGAAACAGCGGCGCTGTACATCAAACACGTGTTCATGCGGTATGGACTACCAAACAAAATTATCAGCGACAGAGATCCCAGATTTGCATCCAAGTTCACAAGAGAACTCTGCAAACAACTCGGGATAACCCAAAATATATCCACCGCATATCATCCTCGTACTGATGGACAGTCAGAACGAACGAATCAATGGCTTGAACAGTATCTACGCTTCTGGGTAAATGAGCGGCAAGACAATTGGAACCTTTATCTTCCAATAGCAGAATTCACGCATAACAATTGGCCTAGCGAAGCCACAGGGCAGTCTCCATTCTTCTTATTGATGGG
Organism: Lactarius quietus; assembly: GCA_015025155.1. NCBI lineage: Eukaryota > Fungi > Basidiomycota > Agaricomycetes > Russulales > Russulaceae > Lactarius > Lactarius quietus. The sequence continues at coordinate 2,495 of WITN01001929.1, read as the reverse complement.
ACACAATCCTCGTGCTGATTGGAACTCAACGCCCAGCCCTATGCCGCAAGTGGCGTTGCGCCTTGATCAGTTCAAACAAGCACGGGAACACGCCCAAAAGCAAATTATCAAAGCTCAGAAGTCATGGGTATCACACAAAGATACGCCCAAGTTCCAAATAGGGGACCAAGTATGGTTAGAAGGACGTCACCTGAGGACTCACCAGCCAAGCGCCAAGCTTGCGCCCAAGCGACATGGACCCTTCCAGATCGTTCAGGTGATGTCCCCTGTTAACTATCGATTGGAATTACCCACCAAGTGGAACATTCATGACGTGTTTCACATCGATCTTCTCACCCCCTATCGAGAAACTTCCTTTCACGGACCAAATTTCCCAAGGCCTCCCCCTGAATTAATCGATGGCGAAGAGGAATACGAAATTGAGAAGATTCTAGACCAACGGCAATTCGGCAGAACAAGGCGCAAACAATTTCTTATCAAATGGAAGGGCTACCCAGACTCGGAGTCGCAGTGGGTTAACGCCACTGACGTACATGCCCCTGACACCTTAGCTGAGTTCAAACGGGCTTTGAATTCCACTCCCTCACGTATAAAGACAGGTCAATCACTGGATGAAGCACATCAGTTCTTCCTTCGTCGAACAATGACCACTTCCCCCACTGCTACTTCCACTACTTCTCAAACCTCTTATCATCTTCCCACTATTACTCAACCTACCTATGCCGAAGTCGCCGCCGCCTTCCGATGCATCGGTCCAGGGGATATCATCCCCGAGACCCCTGATGTATGCGGACACGACGCTGGAGGATTGGAGGAAGACCAATCGGAGGTGGAGGAGGGAGCTCCTACTAGAGTCGAGAACCTCATTGTTCCACAAACGCTTATCAAGATTCCAAGCGGCTCCGACCTCAGTGACGTGGTCAGAGTTTGTGGAAGTTGTAAGCAGACCGCCCTGTCATGTCCAGGTCACTCTGACGCCGACGACTCCCACATCCACTACGACTGTGGACAACTCATCTACAACTGCACATGTAACAACGACCCCGTCAAAATCCCTCCGCCGCCAACGCCTCGATATATCAATGTCGACCCCCCTACCAACGTCATCATGGACCCCGCGACGTCATGGGGTATTCACATCCGCGCCACCCTCAGAGCTCGGGAAGACGACTCTGATAAAGAAAATCAAGATCCCCGCCAAGTACCGGAATCCCAGGATGAAGGGATACCACTTGTGCCGAGGAGGGCGAGACGAGGAAGAAGAGCTGGTGTGGGAGCATCAAAAGAGAGTCCTTGCTTCCCTGACTACCGAGGAGGCGGAGTCCCTGCCGATCAACAACGTGCTCGGGACAAGGCTGACGCCCCCGACGGTTTCGAACTAAACATCCCTCCTAGGTTCATCAACTTCCGTATGACCGAGAATGGTCATATTACTGTCGCCAAGTACATCCACGTGATGCCTGGCAACAACCCCATCGTGTACGGATGCATGAAGAAAGGGGGGGAGATTCAACAAGGTGAAGTACACGCTGCTCCTGATCTCGATGCCGAGGATAACGACCGCCAGTATACGCACACCCAATTGCGGTACTTACGACAGGATTTTGGTGATCGCCAAGGGGTCGACCTGGCCATGGGGCAGATCCCGGATCGGTCGTTGTGGGCGGAGGTCCTTCGATACCGAGCTATTACCAGCCGGTACTCCGAACTGTCGGAACGCATCACTGCTCTGGAAAATGAGCAGTATGTAGTCGGCAACGAAGTCAGGAAGTGTACACGACGGTTGGAAGCGGCAAATGGACTGCAGAGGATCATGGACCAAGAGGTTTCTGTTAATCGAGGTGCGACTATTATCCCTTGGGTCTTCGAACGTGGACGTTCTGCCTGAAAAAGGGGTAATGTCACGGTTTGACATCGTTCGGACTACTTATCATCACGTTTACGAGATCTCGGAGTTCGGGATGCTTACTATACGGTTATGACTACGATAGTAAGCCTCAATTAGTCATGGACACTGACGCGTCGCCGGTATTTGGGTTTGCCGGTGTTTCAGGTATTATTAGAACGGACAATGACTCATTACTAGTATAGTTGTACTAGGGTTTGGATTCGAAGCTGCGCTTTAAAGCCAGCGAGTAACTGTATATAACTTGTAGTCTCAAGACCAAGGCTCTTTAGCTTGGTCTTCTTGAATCATCACCATCGTCTCGTCTTCCTTCTCTCCTCGCGTATTCCAATCAGTCGATTGAAGCTTGTCCCTCGGGATACCCTAGTGTCTAGCAAAGCGACCTAGTGGCCGTGCAACTTAGTTAAGTTGCCTGTGATTGTCAACATTCATCCGTATACTCGAGTATCACGTCACAGACCTGTTCAAGTCGAACTAGCGTTAGGTGATAACGCTACAAATAGCAAAGACACAAGAGCTATTAGCTTGATACTACTGGTGGCCAAAAATGAAGACAGACATCACAGAATACGTTCAGGGATGCGCGGAG
>WITN01001928.1:0-11495 GCA_015025155.1 Lactarius quietus | reverse complement strand
TAACTACCAAAAGAGATGAGCTGCAAGCTCTGTAAGTAACATAGAGACAATTCACGCGGTTTGCAATGGGAATGAGGTGATGTATAAGTCATACAAATACCTGAGTCTGTAACTTATCTCAACAGAATATATTGTCCAACACCACGGACACTGCAGATCATGTTGAAATGTAATAAGTACATGTATCTTATCTATAGCAGTTACGACATTACTAGTATCGTACATATGATTACCATATTAGGGTACTCCGTTATGCACAAAGTGGGCGCAACTCCAATATGGAGGGCGCAAGTCTTATCAGTATCACATGTGGTGATATTGAAGACTTCTGGGGTGTTTCACATCAGGCGTCACAAATGTCACGATTCCACAAATCGCTGGTTCGACTTGAACCCGAAGGCTTTCCTTGAATCACCTCTAAGCCAAGCGCACGGCTTGCAACTTAGGAAATACTCGAGAAGGGCGAATAACCACAGATGGTCCCCTTATACAGCGTCACTTGAAGATAACCCTTGACACAAGTGAAACAATGATAGAAGAATAGTCACAATGACCAATGACTCTGCTATAAGAATGTTTGGCTATGCCTGAGAGGAATACAGGTGGATGTCCAAAACAACTAAGCTATCGACTACTGGCGAAACCTGCCAACTACTTATAGTACTCCAAGACAGTATTCTAACTGAGCTCGAACTATAATAAACGCGACTCACGACCTAATCTGCCAATGAGAATTGTCCATCAAGCCACAGGGGCTTATCATGAAACATACAGTACATGAGGCATACAGCCTCACATGAGTCAGAGATAAGACAACCATATGACTCACAAATGACATCAGAACACAAGATAACAGATAACAAATGTCTCGCGCAATATCAGCGCATCAGAATACCTTCCATCAGAATCGACCCATACTGGGAATTGTCCAGACCTTCGGCTATCGGGAATACCGCCTCCGACCTCATGCCTACCATGGTCACATTATACAAAGCTATTCCATCCTTGAAGTCCCATGACTTATCGCTAGGTCAGATACTGCCATGACCCAGGACTATCACGTGACATAATCACGTGTCTTCATACGTCCTGTAGTAGAGGTGCCAGCACTGGAGGGTTCTGCATGAACTAGCATTCCACTCACAAGTTGGGCAATCCTCAACGCTTCTCCTTCTCCAATGTAGTCTTCTTCGTCTGTTCCTTGACTCCACACTAGAGCGCGTACCTGCTCTTCTTCGTCGTATTCTGGATCTTTGCCTACCATTTGTGTGCTTCTGGGTAATCTTGGCAGTCTTTCCAGTGTTCATGCATGCAACAGCGCGTCTTGACGTTGTCCGAAGGCAGATGATGTCAGATCGTGACACTAAAAATGCAATATTGTGACACCTTTACTCATCACTTTTACGCAAACGGACGTGGTGAGACCATAGGGACTGGTTTTCCTATAAATGAGGGGAGTAGAGCCCTCTAAGAATACAAGTCGTTCACTCTACGCACACTTGAGCACTCCTCTCTACAAACCTCTCTACTAGTCTCTATACCTTCACAAAGTGAGACTCCATAACACTGTTTGCTGCACAACAGATCACTTCAACACTCCCCCTCAAACCGTGTGAAGTCCTAAGCACTCTGCAAAGTGCTTGACCTTCGGTGAGGGGAGTGCCTTGGTCAGGGCATCTGTGACCATGTTGGCAGTTGGTGTTAAGGTTGAGACAACCCAGCCTGACTTAGGCACTACACGCGATGGCAAATGTAATGTGACTTATCAACACGTGTCAATGCACAGAGACGTGACTTGTTCCAAGGACCTTGAAAGCGCCTTCCTAAGAGAGCTAGAGCAAGGCGGGCTTTGGAATAGAACCCAACTAGATTCGAGGATGATACAAGAGAGTCAAGCTGTCAACCACATCAGTCGACAGCTGCCTTATAACCGATTCTTGGTTGTACGCCTTCGTCAGCGATACAGCCACTACTACTACTGCTAGGTAATCATCCACTATTACTATCAGTCATCATCAGTCATTGTATAGTCATACATGAGTAAGAAATGCCTGTCCCATTGGTAAGATTCGGGAGTGACTCATCATCCCGCTTACGCTGATCAGTCCCGTCAAAATCATGACATCACCCCCTTTACAAGGGAGAGCGCCCACACTCTACTACCCAATTAGTCACCGTGGTCAGTCTGACATCCATTTTGTGTTCATCCCGCACCCTCCTCAGCGCGTGTGCACGACCCAACCTCCGTGCCGAGTGCATGGCCCTGTCGATATGGATGAAAATGTCATCCTCCAACTTCTTGATGGCTTGCTCGAGTTCAGCTACAACTTCCATGGACGCGCGGTAGCGCCTCACTTCGGCCTGAAGGGAGATGTACCCCAGCCTTGCGAGGGCTTCGTCTACCTGTCACTTTCCACGGAAGTCAGCATGGAAATAGCCGAGTTCTTCTCGGGTGTACTCAGCTGCAGGACCCATGTCTCGGCATGGTTCGGCATGGATGTCCGCGTGGTAGATGGGCGAGTATCTCCCCATTGTCCCAAACACTCCGGGTTGTCAAGCATGCAGACTCGTACGTACTTGGCGGGAATTCGACGCCCCTCGTGTTCGATAACCATCGGAACCCAGTTCATTCCGTTGTTGAGAATGAACCCTCCGGGGGTAGGCGATATGGCACGGAGAGGGCGCCCCATCGCATTCGTTCGGCACGTAGCAAGGGGCGATGGGTTGTGTTCGCTCCTATAGGGGGTAACCCATGCGCTTCGTATCCCTGTTCCGCCGTTGGTCCGTAGATAACAGCATCGGCGGTGGTCGGAGCGTGTCATTGTCGGTTTCGTCGGTAATGGTGCAGACTTGGTGAGGTATAGGCAAGGGAGCACAGTGGCAGTAGTTGGGGGGTTGGTCGCACTGGATACAGACGACCTGGGCAGCGTGGTACGACTCATCACTGTCATCATCTTCATCTTCGCTGTCTTCATCGATGGCAGTGGTGGTGAGCGAGGTGACGGAGGGGTTGACTGCCCGTAGTGGTGAGCGAGGTGACAGAGGGGTTGATGGTCACAGTGGGTCGGTCGATACTTCCCTCGTTAGCAACCGTATCCGCATCCTCCTCTCTGCTGCGTCATCTTCACTATCTGATCCATCCTCCAGGCTGACATCACCTCCTTCAAGAGGCCGTACTCCTTCCTCATCTTCCTCCACTCTGCCACTTGCAGGTGTGGGGAATCGCCGGCGAGCCTTGGCCAGATCTTGGGCGGCTTGATCTTGTTTGGCGACGGCCCTGATGTGCTCGATGGCTGAGCAGAATTGGTCGTCGACATTGTTGTTTCCATCATAGGTGGCGAGGGTGTCGATGTAGGGGATCTCGTCAAGGTTGACAATGGAGAGAGGGACATTGGTCATTGTGTGAAGAGGTGAGGAAGTTGATGATATAGATGATTCTGTCAGGGCTGCTTTTATGTGAGTCTCAGCCCTCGGGTTTGATCGTGCGAACTTCCTTATCTCTTCCTCTGCGTGGACGTCGTCCCACGGGACCCACTGGTTTTCCGAGTCCGCGTAACCTTTTCCATTTGATGAGATACTGGAGTTTACGTCCTTGGCCATGTCTTCTGGAGCCTATCACCTTTTCGACTTCATATTCTTCCACGCCTTCGACCAGCTCGGGAGGTGGGCGTAAGTAGTTTACGCCATGCATGCGTGTTTCTTTGTAAGGCGTGAGTAGATCTGTGTGAAATACGTCATGTATCTTCCATTGCGGGGGTAATTTGAGCCGGTAATTCACAGGGGACATCACCTGTACAACCTCAAATGGTCCCTGTCTCCTGGGCGCCAGTTTGGCAGTAGGCTGATGGGTTCGCAGATTGCACCCATCTAGCCATACTTGGTCTCCTATGGTGTACCTAGGCGTGTTTTTGTGTTTGACCCACGACTTCTGGGCCTTTATCATGTTCTCCTGCGCGCTCCAGCGGGTGTCTGCTAGTTGTTCTAGTCTGCTTGATACGCTGGGTAAGCTGATTGTTCCTGGTGTCCACTTATCTCTTGGATGATACCCCATTAGTACGAAGAATGGGGTTTGCTTAGTGGTGCTGCTTATCGTGTTGTTGTGAGCGAATTCTGCTAGCGGTAGTTGGGCCGCCCAGTTATCTTGTCTTTCATTTGCCCATAATCGGAGATATTGCTCTAACCACTGATTGGTGCGTTCTGATTGCCCATCTGTTCTCGGATGGTAAGCGGTCGATATGTTTGTTGTATTTGGAGGATTCGGCATAGTTCTCGCATGAACTTTGCCGCGAAACGGGGTCTCAGTTGCTGATTATCTTGCTTGGGAGTCCAAACCACGGGAGTACCTTTTGGGCATAGAGCATCGCCGTTTCTTCTCCTGACATTGATTCTTGGCAAGGTAGGAATATCGATGCTTTGGAACAATCATGATCTGTAATTGTCAGAATCGAGTCATATCTGTCCGATTGGGGTAACTTAGTTATGAAATCCACCGCGATGACTTCAAATGGTGTGGCTTCTGTTCACGGATAGATGGGTTCGAGTGGTGCTTTGGTGGGTCGAGTGTTGACCTTGTGTTGTTGACACTCCGCACACCCTTGAACGTAGTCGACAATGTCAGTCTTCATGTTAGGCCACCAGTAGTGTCGAGCTAGCAGGTCTTGTGTTTTTGCTATCCCTGGATGTCCTGTGTCACGATTCCACGAATCGCTGGTTCGACTTGAACCCGAAGGCTTTCCTGCTATCCCTTCTAAGTCAAGCGCACGGCTTGCAACCTAGGAAATCTTCGAGAAGGGCGAATAACCACAAATAGTCCCCTTATATAGCGTCACTTGAAGATAACTCTTGACACAAGTGAATAATGAGAGAAGAATAGTCACAATGACCAATGACTCTGCTATAAGAATGCTTGACTATGCCTGAGAGAAATACAGGTGGAAGTTCAAGACAACTAAGCTATCGACTACTGGCGAAACCTGCCAACTACTTATAGTACTCCAAGACAGTATTCTAACTGAGCTCGAACTATAGTAAACACGACTCACGACCTTATCTGCCAATGAGAATTGTCCATCAAGCCACAGGGGCTTATCATGAAACATACAGTACATGAGGCATACAGCCTCACATGAGTCAGAGATAAAGACAACCATATGACTCACAAATGACATCAGAACACAAGATAACAAGATAACAAATGTCTCGGCGCAATACCAGCGCATCAGAATACCTTCCATCAGAATCGACCCATACTGGGAATTGTCCAGACCTTCGGCTATCGGGAATCCCGCATCCGACCTCATGCCTACCATGGTCTTCCATAACCTTCCATCCAACGAGTCCCGTGACTTATCGTTTAGGTCAGATACATGCCATGACCCGGGACTTTCACGTGATATAATCACATGACCTTCATATGTCCTGCAGTAGAGGTGCCAGCACTGGAGGGTTCTGCATGAACTAGCATTCCACTCACAAGCTGGGCAATCCTCAATGCTTCTCCTTCTCCGATGTAGTCTTCTTCATCTGTTCCTTGACTCCACACTAGAGCGCGTACCTGCTCTTCTTCGTCGTATTCTGGATCCTTGCCTACCCATTTATGTGCTTCTGGGTAATCTTGGCAGTCTTTCCAGTGTTCATGCATGCAACGGCGCGTCTTGACGTTGTCCGAAGGCGAGATGATGTCAGATCGTGACATCCTGCCGTTCCACATCGTGGTATTGCTTTATGACTTCCCTTAGTTCTTCATGTTTCTTGGTGGTGACCACCACTCTTCCGTTCTTGAACCACACACCTTCTATCTTCTTGAGCTCATGAGGGCTAATCCACGCCTTGATTTGTGTTTCCTCTTGTTTGATGGGTGTCGGTGTGATTCCCGTGATCGTTCGTATGAATATTTCGTTGGGTAGGACGGTGACTCAATCGTTGTCCTTTTCTCCAGTATCGTAGTCGGGTCTCCTGGACAACGCGTCTGCCCTACCATTGGCCCGTCCCTTGAGGTGGTGTATCTCGATATCATATTCTTCCAATTCTAGAACTTCTCAAGCTACTCTTCAGCTAATCTTCTGTGGGGTCTCGCCAGTATTGCAGGTTCATATGGTCCGAGAATACTCTGACCTTGTGTGGTGACCCCACCAGTAGGTACCTCCAGTTTCGTAGCGCTTTTACAATGGCTAGTAGTTCCAGGTTGTATATGTCGTAGTTTCGTTCGGCTTCATTGAGGGTGGCCGAATAAAACACTACCGGGTGTTTTTTGCCATCGGATCCCTTCTGCGTGAGGACTGCTCCGACCGCAAATCCTGAGGCGTCTACTTCAAGGTCGTATTGTTCTTTTGGATCTGGGTGAGCGAGGATCGGGTTACTTGTAATGCGGTTTTTGAGTGTCTCGAAGGCCTTTTGTTGGGTTGGTCCCCAATGCCATTCAATGTCTTTCCTCGTTAGTTTGTTCATCGGTTTGGCGATGTTAGTGAATCCTCGGATAAAGGGACGGTAAAAATTGCAAAAGCCTAAAAAGCTGCGTACATCTTTGACTTTTGTCGGTGTGGGCCATGTGCGAACACCTGTGACTTTCGCAGGATCCATGCGCGTCATCCCCTTTTCAAGGATTACCCCCAGGTAATCAATTGATGGAACATGAAATGCGCATTTTGCTAGTTTGAAATAGAGATCATGAGCTGCTGCGACTGCAAGGACAGCTGTGACCACTGCTGTATGTGCTTCATTTGTGCGTTGGAAGGTACCACAATCATTGGTGATGGCTATGTTGTCCATGTAGATGCGGATGTGTGTGCCCTTCGTTGCGAATTTGGCTATGATCGGTTGGTATATTTGTTCATGAAGGCCTGGAAGGTTGCGGGTGAGTTGCAAAGGCCAAAATACATAACTGTGGGCTCAAAAAGTCCTCGTCTTGGTTTGAACGCTGCTTTGTGCTCGTCTCCTTCTTTGATTCGGATGTTGTTGTACCCCTGTCTGATGTCGAACTTTGAAAATATGACTGCTCCGCCAAGGTCTCGCATTAAATCTGTTATTAATGGGATGGGTACTGGTTTCGTACCATCCACCGATTTATAGCACGATAGTCTTGGACCGGGTGAAGCTTCCCATCCTTTTTCTTAATAAAGAAGAAGGATGATGCGTATGGTGATTGTGAGGGTCGAATATAACCCTTTTTGAGATGTTCATCGATGAAGGCGTCCAAGGCTTCATCTTCAGTCCAGGTCATAGGGTACAGTCGACATGTGAGCGATGTCGGGGCATTAGGTTGGAGCGTAATTGCGTGATCGCAAGGTCGCCTTTCTGGGAGCCTTGTTGATGCTTCTTCATCAAACACTTTGCGAAATGGCTTGTATTGTGGAGGTAGGATGGCGGTTTCCTTGTCTTTGGGTTTGGCCACGATAGCGTGTTCGACGGCTGGAATCAATACTCTTCGTCCACGTGATTCCTCTTGCTCCAGTTGTTCCACTATGTGTTCTTTTGATTTTGTCAATAAATGGGCCAGGACGTTCCTTCTGTCAGTTTTATTGACTGTTTTGATCATGATTGGAAGATGTGCCTGGTTAATTGCCCCTTTTTTCCAGTCGAACTGAGGTTCGTAGGCTGCTAACCAAGGATACCCAAAAAGTATATCTTCTTTCCCGATATTGGTGACCAGGAATCTCATTTCTTTGTTTTCTCCCTTGACACTAATTTGAAGGATGATGTAATGGGTTATGTGCCCTGCTTTGTTTGCGGTGTCGTCGATGTTGTAGATTCGCTTTGGCGTATCTAGCAACCGTGTTTTTATTCCCATTCGTTGGAGAAAGCTTTTGCTCACAAAGTTATCAGTGGCCCCCGAGTCCACTAGTGCTTTTACTTCGGCCGTGTTGTAACGTGTGTGCAGTTGAACTGGGATTTGCATAGATCGGTAGCGCATAATGTACACTGAGTTACAACGAAATGCCCTCACCCAGGCCGTCGGGTTTAGGCGTCTGAAAAATCCGTCCCCATCAATTTTTGTAGGATGAGGTCCTTCACATCGTCTCCTTCGCTGGCTACTCCCCTCATGTTACGTCTGGAGTTGCGATCATGGTAAGCGGGATGACGAGTCGCTCCTGAATACTTACCAAGATGATGACTGATGATTGGTGATCATTACTGTACGATGACTGACAAAGTGACTGTACGATTACACATCTGATTAGTAGTATCAGTAGTAGTGGTGGTCTCGCTGACGAAGGCGGACCCCGACATTGTCTTTATAAGGAAGCTATCGACTGGTGTGGTCGATAGCTTGGTTTTCTTGTATGCTTCTCATATTGGAATCTCAAAGCTCTGCTCTCTCTCTATCTCTCTTCCATCCCTTCGGACTGAGCAGTCATTGAAGCAGTAGAACTCCGCCTTCGCGCATTGAGACGATATTCAGCCTTCGTGCTAGAATCTAGGAACTGCTAAGTCACCGCGTTCACCTTACGTCGCCTAAGTCAGGCTCACGTGTAGCTCACACGTAACATTAAAACCAAGCTCTTCTCAACAAATCAAACACCGTGGCAACCATCAATACCAAAGACGGCTGGGATTTCCAGCCTTACCGAATCGAATCAAGAGAACGAGACACACCTGCTCATTACCTCATAGGATGAGTAAGGTGGCGACATGTACCGGATACAAGGAGATCTGAAGAGAACAACACAGGATACTACGCAGAAGCAGCCACCGCACAAAGGTATCATCCTGTAGTCTTCAACAAAGAATGCTGTTGTTGGGTCGAACTCAGGTGGAGTAACACCAACAATTACTTCAAGGCAACACGACCAGCAGCCGACGACTTACACATCAACATACCGCTAACCAACGCGCGACCAATTGACCAACAAGGACCTATAGACGGTCAAAGCGATCAAAACCTCGAGTCAGAGCCACCAAGGACCGAGTTTCAACTACGAACAAACACCCCAGCTGCATCAAGTCATACCAGCAAACAACCACCAACCCCACAAAGCAAAGGGGCAGTAGAACCCAAAGAAATTGTTGAACAATCACCAGAAGTAGACGCGCTTGCCATTCAAACAGCTGAGTTACATATCCCTGAACCAATCAGGGGAATACCATATAGCTACATGACGACCCAGACAGAAGTGTCACCACCCCGGCTCATTATAGACGAGCAAACCGGCCATGTACAAACAATACAACCAGAAGACATGCAAGCTGTAAATTGAGCAATGGGACCAGACGTCCCTGACGCACCAAGCAACCACGAAGATACTAATATGTTCTATGAGTTCAGACTCAACCAGAACAGAGTACCATCACCTGACAACAGGCCGTTCCCACCTATGAGAAGGTCACCAAGCGGAGGACCACCAGGCAGAGGACCGCCAGGTGGAGGACCACCAGGCGGAGGACCACCCAATGGTGGATGGCCACAAGGAGGAGGACCACCTCCAGCAGGACCAGCTGTAACGATTCCAACAATCGCTGGTTCGACTTGAACCCAAAGGTTTTCCTGCTATCACTTCCAAGTCAAGCGCACGGCTTGCAACCTAGAAAATACTCGAGAAGGGCGAATAACCACAAATGGTCCCCTTATTCGGCGTCACTTGAAGAGAACTCTTGACACAAGTGAATAATGAGAGAAGAATAGTCACAATGACCAATGACTCTGCTATAAGAATGCTTGACTATGCCTGAGAGAAATACAGGTGGAAGTTCAAGACAACTAAGCTAACGACTACTGGCGAAACCTGCCAACTACTTATAGTACTCCAAGACAGTATTCTAACTGAGCTCGAACTATAGTAAACACGACTCACGACCTTATCTGCCAATGAGAATTGTCCATCAAGCCACAGGGGCTTATCATGAAACATACAGTCCATGAGGCATACGGCCTCACATGAGTCAGAGATAAAGACAACCATATGACTCACAAATGACATCAGAACACAAGATAACAAGATAACAAATGTATCGGCGCAATACCAGCGCATCAGAATACCTTTCATCAGAATCGACCCATACTGGGAATTGTCCAGACCTTCGGCTATCGGAATCCCGCATCCGATCTCGTGCCTACCATGGTCTTCCATAACTTTCCATCCTTCGAGTCCCATGACTTATCGCTTAGGTCAGATACATGCCATGACCCGGGACTATCACGTGACATAATCACGTGATCTTCATCCGTCCTGCAGTAGAGGTGCCAGCACTGGAGGGTTCTGCATGAACTAGCATTCCACTCACAAGTTGGGCAATCCTCAACGCTTCTCCTTCTCCAACGTAGTCTTCTTCGTCTGTTTCGTTACTCCAAACTAGAGCGCGTACCTGCTCTTCTTCGTCGTATTCTGGATCTTTGCCTACCCATTTATGTGCTTCTGGGTAATCTTGACAGTTCTTCCAATGTTCATGCATGCAACGGCGTGTCTTGACGTTGTCCGAAGGCGAGACGATGTCAGATCGTGACACCAGCGATAGCCAATCCACAGGGCGGAAACGACAAGTTCATCGGCAACCCACCACCAATGTTCACGGGAGCAAGATCCCAAGCCGAAGCATTCATCCTCCAATGGGAGGTATACGCAGGAGTCAACGCCAACCACTCAGCCATGAGGAACAAGTACCAAAAAGCTATGTTGTTCCTCACATACATACAGGGAAATGCGGTTAACCAGTGGGTAATGTCCGCAAACCGATGGCTTGTCAATGAAGTGGCCACCGGAACAAATCAATTCAACAACAGGTTGTGGGAAAACCTGCTCCACGCATTCCAAAGACAGTTCGGTGACATTCTCAGCAAAGAACGAGCCCAAGCCCAGCTCGACACTGGTATACACATGAAGGATGGGAAGATCGACGACTATATTGCCCAGTTTGAACAACTAGTTCGACACGCAGGGTATAACATCAATGCCGAGCAAACACTCAAATATTTCACAAAGGACTACCACGAGCCCTATATGAGACAATGTACCAACATGATGACCCACGGAACTACGAGGAGTGGAGGGAATCCGCCCTAAAGAGGCAACAAAAATGGATCCATATGCAGACAGTCCGAGGAAACTTGGACGCCTTCAAACCCGGATGAACTAACAGTGGAGCATTAGCTAAGTTACTTGCACCACTCCAGAATGATGACCGAATGGACACATCAGCAGATCGAGTACGAGGGCGATTGGCTGGAGCAGAGGAAATCGTCAACAACCACTACAGAAATACCAACCCACCACGCCCACCAGTTGCACCATGAGGAGGATTTCCTCCAAAGACGATTTCAGCGTGACCACAGCCAATGCAGTGTTATAACTGCCAGAAGATGGGCCACATCAGCCCGACTGTAGACAACCTCGACGACGGTGGAGGTACAGACGGACCACAGAGGCCGAACAAAACCAAGGAGGAAAAGCGGCCGAATGGCTAATGAGGAGCGTCTGGAGATGACGAAGAAGTGAAGGACCTGGTCCTACAGCAGTTGATGGGACAGGATTTTGGAAATGCCTAAACCTGGCAGCCTGGGTGAG
>WITN01001927.1:0-11506 GCA_015025155.1 Lactarius quietus | reverse complement strand
TTCAGGATGATCCGGCGAGTGTGCTAAGTGCCATATTCGAGTCGTTCGAGTCCGTTGGTGAAGCCGCGCTCCCGAATTTGAGCGTTGAAATTTGTTGAGGCAGGGAAATTAGAGTAGCCGATCCTGAATTTAGACTGCGCCGGCGTCACGCTCCAAATCATAATGTGCACACCCGCTCTCGTTTCACCAGTACAGAGGTGACTTACCAGCTCAGCATCGCGATCACCCTTACCGCCGGCCAGATCGCGCACTCCACCCACCACGCACGAGCGGGTGCATGAGCTTTTTTCGCAGGTTGTATCCCGGGACGTGTAACTGGTAAGATAAAAGCCGTAGCCATTTACAACGGGTTCGAAGGGAAGTGAGAGCGGTTTGTAACGAGAGTATGACAGCGCTTGTCAAGTCCAAGTCCTTACAGTATCAAAGGAGACAGGCCGGTTTGTGGTTAATAATGCCACTGGCCGTGTTCCGGCCTGTCCGAACCTAAGCAAGACACGGAGCCCGGCGGGCTCAAACAGGATCTCGCGGCCTGTCACTCTTTCCCTCACGCTCTTTCGTCAGTATTGAAACGTCATGAAAGTCGAGGAGCTAAAGTCGGCACCGAACGAAGAGCGGGACGATGTGCTGTCGGCGCCAGAGCTGGCGCAACGCGCGATTGTTCGTGAACTGAACGCGGTGCCCGTACCGAGTCACTGGCGGGACCTCCAGATGAACGACCTCACTTAAGAATAGAAAGAAGGCAATTGCGCACGCACCCGGGTCGAGCGGCGCGGGAGCGAGGAGACGGAGACGGCACCAGCGCGGGTGGAAGAGAGCGCTGCACCATGACACATGAGAGTAGAGAAACACCTTCGAGCTTTTATATTTCCATGACCTCCAACATGCTATCACTAATTCACCTCTACTTGTTTCAGAACGGCAGTTCAGTTGTGCAGTTGGGTTGGTGCGCAAACGCCTCTTGCCCAGCTCGCTCTCAAACTCGCCCACGACTGGCCGGTCCGCGCTTTGGCTCCTTAGTGGAAGCCGTCGTCTAAGCGTGTGCTTGCGTTCACAAGTACGCCCGCCGAGTTGACGCTGCGCACGAACGCGCTTCCCGTCACGGCGGACTCCGTCACGACACAGCCCGTGTAGTATGAGCCGCGCGCGTTGATGTACGCGGTCACTGTTACGAGCGACGGCGGGCATGGCGAGTGTCATCTAGAGGTGCTTGGTCGTGTTGGCGTCGGGCGGTGCAGGCAACACGTGTGTCGCGAAGTTGGCGACGGTCCTGAATCCGAGCGCGGCGAGCGTCTGCTCGTCGCAAAGGAGCTGCACGTCGGCCGCGGGCAGCATGCGCGCCGCATCGGACCAGATCGTCCCCGCAGGCTGTCATGCACGAGGAACACCTCTACGGCACTGCGCGCGGCGAGATAGTCGATCTACATTCTCAAATCGTCAGCTACCGCACGCAGCTCACCCAGCGTACATCTTGGCATCGAGAATGACACGCTAGCGCCTGCTCGTGGTTCGCTGAGGCGTCGAGGTACATATAGAGGCCGTCTGCGTGCCCCATGACGGGGATGCGTGTAGTGACGAGTGACCTTCTCCTGCGCGGGTTGACGAAGTCGATGCGCCGATCCTGCGTGAAGAGGGCGCGACCTCCCGCGGGCCTCGACGTCCTGCGCGAATATGGTCTAGAATCTCGTATGTACGAGCTCAGCAGAGGTGCGAGTGGACCCTTTCCTGCCGTTGAGGGCCGCCTCATTGCCTAGGAACGGCTAGTGTGTCGGCAGCTCGAGCCGATGTTTTTCGACGTTTTTCAATAAAATAGCTAAAAATACGGAAATATTTATGTAGATAGAATAGCATGAGATCTGACGGCTCCTCAGCCAACCCTAAGCGATCCGAGCAGTCGTTCCAAAGTTATTGGCTCGACGAAACCGGCTCAGATCGGCTCAGCTGCAAGCCGATCTTAGCCAGGTCAATAACTTTGGAACGGCCTCTCGGATCGCTTAGGGTTGGCTGAGAGCCGGTTAGCTGGTAATCTAATCTATCTTCATAAATATTTTCGCATTTTTTGCTATTTTTATTTCAAATCATCGGCTTGAGCTGCCGCAACACTAGGAACGGCGCTGTCAGCGTGAGTCAGGGATGGAGAGCGGAGCGATGCACCCAATTTGAGGGAGAGCGTGGCAACAACGATGACTACATCGGGCGTGCATAGAAAGTGAAGAGGGTCACACGAATCGGGCACGAGATATAGTAGAGCTCGACACCGTCGAGCTGCCCTTGCGCTTATGAGAGGGCAGCAGTGTGTTCTGGGAGTGAGACAGTGATATCAGATATATGTTGTCAGCTTTGCCACGTCCCATTTGTCGCCCGTGCGCAGGTCGAGGCGCTTGACAAGGGACATCGCAGGACGTCCCTTGGTTGCCGAGGCTTCTGGTGTGTCCGGTTAGTGACGTCTCTTCGTCATATCCTAGCAATTGACCTGGAGGATGGCGCCTTTGTTTGCTTCGAGCTCTTTTCGGACTTCGTGTCAGGTGCTCTTTCAGCGGTCGATGTGGAATGCCTCAAACGGCTCTTACTGTTTTGGTAACGGTTTCCGTCATGGACAAATTTCAAATCGAGATTAGATAAGATTGTCGGAGTCAAACCAAATCGAGCTCTTTTAGGTCCGTTTGCGTTTACAGCCTTTTTGACAGTCACAACTTGGAGTCGATCCACCTCTCG
Source organism: Lactarius quietus (assembly GCA_015025155.1). Classification (NCBI taxonomy): domain Eukaryota; kingdom Fungi; phylum Basidiomycota; class Agaricomycetes; order Russulales; family Russulaceae; genus Lactarius; species Lactarius quietus. The sequence goes on along the minus strand of WITN01001927.1, from coordinate 8,794 downwards.
TTCTCGAAGCTCCGTATACATCGCAGAATCATGATGGCAGCGCTAAACCGACTTCGCCTCCGAAACACTGAACAAGGTCGTCTAGCCCTCTTAAGTACCCACACAGCAGTGGCAGCTTTTGACACGAGTACAGAACGTACTGAACATGTCAATTTCTTCATCACTCAATCCTCATCTATTTTCCACGCTCCATTTCACCGAATTGGGGAGAATCCTTAGGAGAATCTCGGGAGAATACCCAAACACTGGCCATTCACCGACCACTGACCATGGGCACGACTACTTCGTGTGATACATCTGGACCACGAGTCATAAGTGACACTACGACGACGACGGACTCGGGCATAGACACCTACTGACGGCGGCACACATGAGTCTGCCAAAAAGCAAGTCGCGCCACCTATATACTCCTCTTCGATTCGGAGTCACTCGACGAAGCGTGCGTCGAGGCTACTGAGAAAGCCAGCTCATAGATTAAGGAAAAGCAAACCGTGAGGCGTCAGCTACGCCTGTTGTTGCTCCCGCGCTTCATCTGAGAGAGACAAGACGGGGACAGAGGCGCGTCTGAGCGCCGATAGCTGTGAAATGTTCGTAAAGTGAGCCTTCCACCTCAAGAGCGACCCAAATCGATCAGCTTCGAGGAAACCAAAGTATTCCCTAACGAAGAAAATTGTCCTCAACAGGCCTGCCCTGAGCTCGCTGGCATTGCTCGAGGGTCTCTGCCTGCTCACCTTTATCTTTCTTTCCGAGTCCTGCGCTGAAGCCTTATTCATGTCAGCGGGAGAACTCCCGAGCTTTTGATCATGCTAGGCGTAGGGACCATTTATGTTCCTTTGCTCCCAACAATGACCGAAGGCGTAAAAGGGCGTTATCATTGACCCGATGATACACACCTCTTCCTGTAGCCAGTTACAATGAGAAAGAAAAAAGAAAAGGAAAAAACTTTGCGCCAAAGCGTATGCGCGAAGAATGAAAGGGTGAGGGGGAGAAAATCGGCGACAAATTACACACCTCAAGTACTGCTATCTCAACACGAGTAATTGAGGTGCCACTGCAGCCGCGGGTGCTTTGAGCGCCGCATATGGGTCGCTCAGAACTTTATTAGCCGCTCGAAGAACTGAATCGCCCGCGTCCCGGACGGGCGATACTGTAGGTTCAAATTGTTTGCGAACTCTGGATGCGCCTCCGGCGTCACGTGTCACGAGGTTCGTATATGCAGTCGAAGCAATCGGAATAGTTGAAAGAAAGATACCTCCATACAGCAGTAGTCTCGTTGACGAGTGTGCCATTGGTTTCGCCGCGACTGTCCTAGTAACGCACCGCTGAGCTATGTGTGGCACTCCGAGGGAAACGCGGACCTTGACTGTGGCGTACTAGACCGCCAAAAAATGCCGTAGGGGCGCAAGGGCAAGCTCTACGGTGACATCCGCGAGGCTAGGCGGTGAGTAGAGATAGGTCATGGGTTTTCGAACCAACGTCTGTTGAGGAGAGCAGGTGCCGGGCTCTTCGGTTGGAAGTTGACCAAGTGAGTGAGAGAACTGTCCGAGCCAGCGAGTGGAAGGATGATAAACTGTGTGGGGTGTAAGCGGCATAGCTACTACACGGAGGAGAATACGGGTGACTCAAAGGTAACGGCGTCAGTGGCGCTCTAAGAGCAACCAAATTCCGTCAGTAATCGTCACAGAAATAGCAACATTACGATGCACCTAGCTCAAGAGCGGCCGGTGTGCATAACTTGGTACAAGGTCCTCCTGAATTCTGGCGCGAGTTCGATGTGGCGGTCTTGGAATAAATCCAGTAATGGACGGGGCTAGGACCATATCGCGTGAAGAAATGTACTGCAAGGACAGGTAAGTGCATCCAACTACAGTAGGAGGCTCTTTACACGTGGCCTATCCGATGTAATCACCAAGCACTTGACCAAGCATGCGGCTTGAAGCTTGAAGGATGATCGACGAAAGTCTCAACTTACTTCGAGATGGTAGCAACGTTCATGAAATGCGGCAACACCGTGACGTCTGCGGCCGTGATGAGAAGAGTTTCATAATCGAATGTAACAGTCAAATCACGACCGAAGGCGCTTGGGACGACGGCACCGCCGCGGCTCAGCGTCAAACGTACAATCGATCAGGTCACCATTTCTTTGTACGGACACCCACGAGGCAGTGAACCCATTTCTCCCATCCACACTGAAGAGCTCGCAGTCTCTCTCCCATCGAACAGACCATCCGACTTCCTCACTGTTACGACCGTGCTGTTATGGCCCAGAGTACCCCAGGATCTACTTCATCTACCTCGTCTTCTTCCAATTTCCGCACCGTCTTCGTTTCTGCTGTGAAAGCCTATGAGAAAAAGACGAAGACAGACCTGCTCACACATCCTCTCGCAACAGAGTTACAGTCCTGCAACTCTTCCAGTGACATACTCGCCGTACTCAATGGCAAGGTCAACGAGTTTGAGCAGTCCAGGAGTAGCAACGAGAGGTTATCGAGTTGGCTGAACCCGACTATCAACGTTCTCTTCGCTTTCTCAGTAACTCTGGGCGGAGGTGTTGGACTGGTGCGTCTCAATCGGTCGACTTTACCTACGATCCTCATCAATCGATTTCACAGATATTCTCGCCTGCAAATGTAATCTCTGCTGGCGTCGGGGTCCTCCTTGTGGTGAGTGATCTGATTTATTTGTTGAAATATTTTCGATATTGATGGTTTTCAGGCTGCTATGGATGTTAGCGCGAGCGAAGAAGCCCTTGCAGATCTCTTCGAACGTATCGAGAACTTCTTCAAACGGCTTGAATCTTACACGGAAGTTCCACCAACCGAGGCGATGACCGACATGATCGTGAAGATCATGGTGGAAGTCTTGAACATCTTCGCGATCGCGACAAAGGAGATGAAGCAGGGTCGAGCGAGTGCGTTACTACCCGAAAGTTCGCGAATGTAGGCTAATCTATGTACAGAAAAATTCCTCAAGAAGCTTGTCGGTAGGAAGGATATAGAAGACGCATTAAAAAGGTTAGACAAATTGACGCAAGAGGAGGCTCGGATGGCTGCGGCACAGATACTGAACCTCACGCATGCCATTGATAACAAAGTTACGGGCGTTGGAAATAAATTGAAGGAGGTGGACGATAAGATGGAAGTTGTCATAACAGGTGGGCCTGGCTTGTTGCCTTCTTATTGACCTACCCTGATCGTGTGTACGTTGGCTAGATGGAAAGTATACGAAGGCGGTCCTTCAGCGAACCTCAAACAATGTAGATGACATGAAATGTTCGTGATCAATCGTTTTGCTACTACCCCGGTGTTTCTGAACCGCTTACAGGGAACCAATTGAGAGAGAGCCTCAGGAAATGGGTCACTCCACCAGATCCATCAACGAATCACAACATCGCGTGCGACCTTCACCATGGAGGCTCGGCCGAGTGGTTCTCTCAAGGCGGTATCTTTGCAGAATGGAAGTCCACTGGATCTCTATTGTGGATCTATGGCAAGCGTATGGTTTTTCTTCTCTTCTCAGATCGACCTCTGATCATCGTCTGCGTTATTAGCCGGCTCCGGCAAGAGTATCCTGTGGTTCGTCAAAGCTTAGCATTTACACGCGGCCATCATAGCTCACTTTACCCTTTAGTTCCACGATCATCCAGGACGTCGCAAGCCTATGCGAGGCAGGGTCAGCCTTGATGGCGTATTTCTATTTCGACTTCAGGGATCTTGATAAACAACACCGTCGTAACCTCCTTCCCTCCCTCCTGATTCAGATTTCTGCTCAGTCCCGTCCATGCTGCGACATACTGTCTTGTCTTTATTCTGCGCACCACAATGGTGAATCAAAGCCAAGTGATGGGGCAATGATTCGAGGCCTCAAGGATATGCTTGCACTCCGCCATGCAAAACCTGTTTACATTATCCTTGACGCGCTCGACGAGTGTCCGAACTGGCCTGGAATTCCATCTCCTCGTGAACAAATTCTTGCACTCGTCGAGGAGCTTGTTGAGCTTCACCTCCCGCACCTTCATATATGCGTCACGAGCCGACCAGAGTTCGATATTCGAGCTATTCTTACACCTTTGGCAGGTCACCAGGTGTCGCTGCACGAAGAAAGCGGACAGAAGAAAGACATCGTTGACTATATCAATTCGGTGGTGTACTCTGACTCGGAGACGATGATGAAGAGATGGCGAGAAGACGAAAAGAAAATGGTTGTCGAGGCGCTGTCGGGAAAAGCCGACGGAATGTAAGGGCACCACACTAATCTGGTGATGCTTGCTCATTTCACAATTAGGTTTCGATGGGTGTTTTGTCAGCTGGACACGCTGCGACAGTGTCTCCCTTCTAGTGTGCGACAGACACTAGAGGAACTTCCGGAATCGCTGGACGAGACATATGAGCGGATCGTGGTGGATATCAAGAAGGCAAACCAAGGCCAAGCGTATCGTATGCTGCAATGCCTCGCGGTTGCCATTCGACCCCTTTCCGTTGCGGAGCTCGCAGAAATCCTCGCCTTCGAATTTGATGCGGCAAAGGGAGGGATCCCAAAACTGAATGCGAACTGGCGGTGGGAAGAACATGAACAAGCTGTACTTTCAACGTGCTCAAGTCTCATTACGATTGTTCCCACCGGCGACGATTCCCCGGTGGTCCAATTTTCACACTTTTCTGTGAAAGAGTTCTTGATGTCGGATCGCCTCTCCACGTTGACGAAGGACATCTCCCAGTACCGTATCGTGCTCGAAGATGCCCACACGTTGATCGCCAGTGCTTGTCTCGGTGTCCTACTGCAAGATACGGTTCACGAAGACGGCACGGCACCTGCACCTCTAGCCCGATATTCCGCCGAGCATTGGGTAACTCATGCACAGGTCGAGGGTGTCGCTTCACGCATCCGTGACGGGATGGAACATCTGTTTGACCCGGACCGGTCTTACTTTTCAGCGTGGCACAAATTATGGAATGTCGACCCCCGTCGCTGGGTAGAAGATCCCAAAATGAACATTGAACTAAGAGCAGCACCGTTATACTATGCCGCATTCTGTGGATTTCACGGGATAGTTGAACACCTTGTTCTCAAATATCCTCAGTATGCAAATGCGATAGGTGGCGACATGGGGACTGCATTACACTCGGCATCCGACTCGGGTCGCCTCGCGGTCGTACGTTCACTGCTGAAGGCCGGCGTGGATGCGGACGCTCGAGGCCTCTGGAACCAGTCGCCACTGCAATTTGCGTCGGCCGGAGGACACCTCGATATTGTACGATGCTTCCTCGACCATGGCGCGGATGCAAAATTTCAAGACATTAATCGTAGGACGTCGCTTGGTCATGCAGCATGGAAGGGCCGCCTCGAAATTGTTCGAGTGCTGCTCGAGCACCATGCAGATGCCAATTCTCAGGACAATGCCGGCGAGACCCCAATGCACACGGCACTTTTATATGGTGATCCCAAAGGCGAGTATCACGAGGTTGTCCGATTATTACTGAAGCACGGTGCGAATCCGAACGCTCGGGATAACAAGCGTCAAACTCCATTGCATCTGGCATCGTCGTCATCGCGGCGTCAGGTGCTGTCATTGCGAGTTGAGTTCGCGCGCCTTCTGTTAGCGCATGGCGCGGACGTAGATGCCGAGGACGAGGAGGGAAAGACCCCATTGCAAGTCGCATTGGAAAGTGGAGAGGAAGAGATGGTGCAATTGTTGTCGGAATATAATTCCAAGTGAGCACAAGTACGGTGTCTTTTATATACTGACTACAGTACGTGATACTCAATAAATACTTATGCATCTTCGAATATTATGGACGTCCAAATCCCTCGACCTTTCGGAGCACGTCAAATGGCAATCCTGCGGAATCTGCTAAAAGTCTCGTTCCAAGTCTGACCCACTGCAGACCCTGTCTTTCTCGCGCGACGCGGAAGATGAAGAGGAAAATACCATTGCCGACTTGTTCGCCGAGTCGTCCAAGCCGGACACTGATTCGGAGGAAGATGGGTGTGGCGGAACCCGAAGACGGCATGGGAAGTGCTAGACCGTAGACTCGAAGCTCGCGCTCGATATAACTTACGAGAATTGAGAGGGATGGGGACGCCAGTATAAGGCTAACACCGGTGGACACGCGCCATGCTGGACGCCATATCGAGACGGTGCGTGCTGCCACTCTCTCGCATATGTGCTGAACTGCGAAATGTATTGAGGCTGAAAATTTCGAGTGGGCGATTGTGCAGTGGACTACAGTGCAGGCCTTGTCAAGACGGGGCTCTTTCTCCATCGTACGGGATTACACATTGAAAGCTCGTCATCACGCTCGAACTTACTGTTGGCCGGCTCATGGACGTCATTCACCACTTACAGCGTGCCCTCGAGAGAAAAGAGGCGCGCCTTGACGACCTGCACGAGGGTCTTACGTGCACGGTGTCGCCTATTCCATGACCGAAGCCGACCCCGACGCCAAAGGAAAAGGCAAGGGCAAGTAAGCCATGCTCGCTGCGATCTCCATCTTTCTCCACTTCTCAGTCAGTTGTTTGGCAGCCAGCACGCCGTGGTTGCCCTCGACCCAGGCTCCCCGAGCATGCTCCCGCACGGGCCGCAACTCAAGGCATCCTTTCACTTCTTCGATTTCCATCCCATTGACTACGCGACATGTAGGTTGAGGCAGTTGATGAGCTATCAAGTCTGCACCGAATGATGAACGCAGGGAGGGTTATCGTCGCCGAACTCGCGCAACTTGCTTGATCGTGAGCTGAACGTCGTGCACGTGCCGATTCAGGATCTCACCTCGTCGATGGTCGTAAAGGAGAATAAGACGACAGCTGCGCTCACACCTGGGTCGCGCGATGCCGTGGGGAAGCATAAAAGTGGGACGCAAGGAGGCGGAGACGGCACCATGGCATCTGGAAGCGCGCGCTGCGCCATGGATGAGTAATAATAACAAGCCGTATTCCCACGACCTCAGGATCAAGTCTGTATCTTCGTCGCGCTCTATATCAGAAAAAAGCGTCAATGTCCTTGGCCGGCCATCAACTAACAAGTGCACCCTCGTCTCTGCCCTTCTCCAAAAACCACCGTCGGATGCAGGAAAAGATGAGCCACGCACAGACTTCGCATTAGGATACGACTGGTGTGTACAGAAGGAGAAGAAGGTCTGTTACCCACTCTAGCCTCATAATTGCGTCTATCCTTAGTGCGCGTCACCGTCAGATATCCTTCTATCCGTGTACACCGTCCCGTCATCAGCTCCTCCATACACCTCGTGCCGCATTTCCTGCGGCCACAATCCACTCTTCCTCACACTGCCATTGTGATAGCATTGGGCCGGACACGACCGTTGACCTTCACCGAGGGGTTGAAAACCAGGCTCTCTTGGATCGAGCATGGCGTCAAAGGCGACGGCGCGCGAGAGCTCGAGGTAATCCGAAGAGAATTGTGAAAGGTGTATGTTCTTTCAATCCCCATTCCTGTCGCCTCCGCGTCGGTCCTAACCGTGGATCCGCAGGGCAGTCGCACCTTCAACATTTCGCCGAACCAACTGCCGAGCCTCTTCTTGCGACGTCCAGCGCTGTCATGGCGCAATACTCCTGTTAGGCCCAGGAACATTCACACACACCACCGCCGGCGTACCCGATGGGTGGTAGGGCGAAGGGGAAGGGCAGTGAATGGGAGGAACGAATCGATGGAACTATGCAGATCTCGCGCGTGATTTGCTTAAAATGTGCGTATTTTCTCATACTCTTCCTCACCCGTTCTCATTCTCATGGCGTGGCAGACGGAGCAAGCCTATTCTACACGACCCCGCAACCGACAACACTGAACGTCATGCGCCAATACGCGCTCCATGTACTATTTGTGCCACCAGCCGCTTCCCCCGACGGCGTGATGGATAGCACTGCGACACCAGTGCGTAACCCATTATTTTATCACAAGCCAAACACACTGGAACCGCGACCGCATCGTCGTACCCACGGGATGGAACAGTTGGGGAAAGATCGCATTGTTATGCGACGGCTTTAATGCGAATGCGTGGGCTAGGCATGGGAGTATCTGTCGCCGAACGACGGAGTCGAGATGGACGGCAAGGGTCGGAGGTGCGCGAAAATTGTATTGGTCCCTGGTGCAGGACCAAGGCCCCAAAGTACGCTCTCCTGCCCGGCTCCTCATTCTCAAACACTGAATTCTAATTGATGCAGCCGACTCTCAAGCGAGCTCTGGCATAGAAGGAGGGCAGCAGCACGGGCACTACCCTCGGCCTCGGCAGACACACGGGCGCACCTACATCGCCTGTCCTCGGAAGCGCGCCAAACCCAATGCAGCACAGGGTACTACAGAAATTCTTCAAGGACCTGCTGAACCCCAAGGATCGTGCGGCGAGCCCTGGTACCTCGGTGGTGTGCCCTGGTGCTGCTACTACAACTGGGAAACCGACCGCTACGGGGCCGAGGACGTCCAGTGGTAGCGCTGGTGGTGGTGCAAGTGGGAGTGTGGATTCGCAGTCGGATCCCGATCCAGGGAGGATGGGTATGATTGTTAGTGGTGCCTATTACAGTAGAATCGTGATACACTCGGAGTCATTGTATATGATGACTGCGCTGCGGACGATATGTACCCTGACATGTCTAATCCCGCATCATAACGACAATCCGTCGCGCATACAGTACAATTGGGGTGTCTTTGTGTCCGATTGACCCGCCATGAAAGGATAACGTGCGGGTCAGATTCGAGCGCTTGCAGATCATGTCCCTCACCAAGTCTCTCACTTTTCGTACCTTAGTTATACATTCCCGGATCACTTTGCAATTTGGCGAT
>WITN01001926.1:0-11506 GCA_015025155.1 Lactarius quietus | reverse complement strand
CCGTGATAATAGTCACAAGTGGTACCCACGTTCTTGTGACTCAGAGGTACGATGCATGTGGGCTTACCATAGCATGCGGTATGAGGGCGCCAGCAAAAGCGCGCCGGGTGCCCTACCTTGTTACAATAAAGGCAGGGGCGTTGGGAAGGGCGTCTGGGACCTCGGACAAAGCCCTTAGGGGTCCAGGGCTGGTTGGAGGTGAGGGACGGGTAGTTTTAGGGTCGTTACCAGGACGTTCTTCGTCATGAAGCTGTGGCATGCCAAGCCACCTAATGTCGTTGCCGCGACCCTCCTGAATGATGTCGGCAACCGTCTGTGTGATTTCGGGGGCGTTGGCAGAGGGATGGGGTGGTGTTAGAGAGGTAAGGGTGGACGCGAGCATGGGCCTGAGCAGCAGTGAGACGGTTGCGTACTGGTCCTGACTTGTAGCGCCAGTCGATCCAGTCGCGCGTGAGGGCGACTTCACGCTCGCGCAACTCTTCTTCTTCAGCCAGGAGTGAGCGATAACGACTCACATCAGCAATGACTCCCTTATCGTTGACAGCGAAAGGGAGATGTCGACGGCGGTGATGTCCTGATGGTCAGGAGAGAAATGGTTAGGTCGGCGTTGTTAATGGTAGGAGGAGTGGGGCCGACGAAAGGAGTAGCCTCTAGTGTCCAGCCATAGTGGTCAGGGCGAGCTCCCCCTGGTTGGTATCTAGCAGCAATGACGTAGTGTTGTTGGTCGGCATGGTTGAGAGAAAACTTAATATAGTGGGGCCAGCGTCTGGTCCCATCAGCGACAAGCATCTTCTGACCGTACCTGCCATGGTTAGCGATATTCGGATCATATCGCATGAATCCGTCTGGAATGTCTAAGTCCAGAAGGGTGTCGATAGGGCTTTCGACAGGGGTGTCAGACTCATTGGGAAATAGGACGTCGCCGATACGGTCTGATAGGAGATGGTGGATGTGATTGGGGTACTAGGAAGTGTAGATGTGGGTGGTGTCTGAGGAGGGAATTCGAGTGAGGGAGTAGGAGAAGACATGGTAGTTGTGATGGAACGGATAGTGATGGGGCTTTGTGAAGGGGTGTGTCTTTATATGTGGTTCGTACGGCTATCGGGTGTTCCCGATAAAATTCTTTGATCAATTTGTCCGCGGAGATATTGGCTAACGGTTCCCAGCTGTCATGGGCGTCGGAGAAACCTTTCCATCGGACTAGGTATTGGAGCTTTTGACGCCTTCGTCTGGCGCCAAGAATCTTCTCTACTTCCCATTCAGGTTGTCCGTTCACAAGGTCTGGACGGGTTCCTGATACTTGTTCCCATTTAAGGGAGTTTCTTTGTAGGGGGTAGTAATGAGGCGTGAATACGTTATGGAGCTTCCATGTCGGAGGGAGTTTGAGCCGGTATGATGTACGTGAAACAGCCTTTGTAACCAGGAAGGGTCCATATCTTCTGGGCGCAAGTTTTGCTGATGGATGGGTGGTGTTAAGGTTTCGTGCCTCAAGCCATACGCGGTCGCCAACATAATAGGGTGTGAAGTTTGAGGGTGTTTCCAGGTTTGTGACTTCCGAGAGCTTCAGCTGCATCTTTTCGTGCCTGGGTAAGGGTCTGGAGTCGTTCATTTAGTGATGGGGACGATGTGGTGCGAGTAGTCTGGTGAACACGTGGTATATGTCCCATGATAAGTTCAATGGGGCTTTCTTGGTGGTGCGTTTGGCCATGAGTTAAGCGTATACTGCGCTAATGGCAGCCATCTGCTCCAGTCAGTCTGATGGTAATTGGTGAAGATACGGAGGTATTGTTCCAGCCTTTGGTTCGTCCTTTCAGACTGGCCATCGGTCTGTGGATGATAAGCAGTGCTGGGGTTATGGGTGATGGATAAGATACGTAAAGTTCTTTTGTGATGTGGCGAGGAAACGGGGATCTCTGTCCGAAATGATACGTGATGGGAGTCCGTAATGGGGAAGTACGTAAGTGGCATAAGTAATGCTGTTTCAGCAGCGTCGATGGTTTCATTGCAGGGGATGAAAATAGATGCTTTGGAGAAAGTATCCGTAATTGTAAGTATAGAATCGTAGGTCAGAAACTGGGAGTTTAACAATGAAGTCCAGTGCGATGGATGTGAAAGGGTAGTGTACGTGTCAGAGGGGATGGGAAGGAGGTGGTTTAGGTTTCGTGGGGTTGTTTTTTCGTGATTGACAGATGGTGCAACCTTTTACGTATTCTGTGACCGCTTGTTTCATGTTCGGCCACCAATAGTCACGAGCTATAGCCCAGTGGTGTTAGAAATTCCTGGGTGACCCGCTGTAGGTGAGTCGTGATAGAGTGAAATTACCCCCCTCCTTAAGGGAGGTCTTCCACGACCGCTAGTCGGGTATCGTACCAAAAGAAATTTCCTTCTTTCTGAGGTTAAAGGTGGTGGCCCACTTGTCTAGGAGACTTCGTTGGTGTAATTGACAGGCTTTGCACGTTCATCAAGTGAGGATGAGGTTGCTGCTTGTATGAAAGGTGATCAGGGAGGACGGTGACGTCAGTATTATCAGAGGATCCGTCGTCGAAGTCAGGTCGTCGAGATAGTCCGTCCGCTTGTTTGTTGTTCCCGCAATATGGATGAGTTTTATGTGGTAATCGGCAAGATGGGGAATGTATCGTGCGACTCTTCTGTTTATATGCTGAGGTTTGCGGTAGTATTCTAGGTTTTTGTGGTCTGTGAAGACCGTGATCGGGTGGGGTGAACCGAGGAGAAGGTGTCGGTATGGGTGAGACCGCGATATACGGCTAGGAGTTCTCTATCATGGATGTCGTAGTTTCTTTCGGCATCATTGAAGGTCTGTGAATGAAAGCCTACTGCGACATGTTTGCCCCTATCATCTTTGAGTGAGGATGGCTCCTGTGCGAACGCAGAAGCATCTACTTGGAGAAAGAAAGGATCAGTGAGCTTGGGTTGTCGGAGGCATGGGTTTGACAGGACAATGTCAATCAGTTTGTCCATGGCAGTGCGGCATTCTGGGGTCCAAGAAAAAGGTGTTCTTTCTTAGTGAGAGTAACAGTGGTCGTGCGATATTGGCGTAGTTAGGGATGAAAGGGCGTTGGTAACCGACTGTTCCTAGAAACTGCGTACTTCTTTAACCGTCTTTAGTTCCCTGGGCCAGGTGCGTAACCGTCGGCTTCTTGGGATCGATGGTGATTTTGTCCCCTTCTACGATTGCGCCTAAGTACTCGATGTGAGTTTGTTCAAATTCGCATTTTGAAGGGCGAAGGAAGTACGACTCTGATGTAAAGAGATCGAGTACATCATGAACGATTTGTCGGTGACGCTCGAGGTTGTTTCAGTCGATCAAAACATCATCCATGTAGACGTGGAGTTCCGTGGGGTACTTTCTAGTGAGGGGGCGGAACATCTTTTCCATAGCTCTACAGAACGTCGCTGGGGAATTGGTGAGTCCGAAAAACATGACGTGGGTTCATAGAGGCCAAAAGGGGTTTTGAACGCTGCCGTCCACTGGTCTTCTTCTCTGATACGAATGTTATTGTAGCCCCAGCGTATATCGAATTTGGTGAACAATGTTTTGCCCTGGAGATGATCGAGGATGTTGGAAATAAGGGGAGGGGGTATGTGTCGCGGACAGTCCACGCGTTGAGCTGTCGATAGTCCATAATAGGGCGCAATTTGCCGTCCTTCTTAGCGCGGTAGAACATTGGTGACGCGTAAGGGGATTTTGATTCTTTGATATAACCTTTTGCTAGGTGTTCATCAATAAACTTCCGGGTTGCGTCCAGTTCAGTTTCTGTTTGACGGTAAAGGGAACAGTCCATGGTTTTTGGAGCGCCTGGTATAAGTGTGATGGCGTGATCTTCTTCTCGTGCTGGGGGAAAACGCTGTGCGGCTTTCTCGCTGAAAATCTTCCAGTGTCTATGATACGCTTCTGGTAGTTGTCCGCAAATGTCCTTCTGTTCCGTGTCTATGACGGTTTGGGCTTCACGGGTGACAATTGGTCGAGTAAGGGTGCGCTGGTAACTGGCGGTTTCGATGGTGACGTCTTCTCCTTCTAGGGTGTTAGAGTTCCAGTTAATACGGGGATTAAATGTTTGAAACCAAGGATGTCCCAGGATGAGGCGGTCGCGTCCTAAGTCAGCAACAAAGAATAGTTGTTTGACTTTTTGCGATCCTCGACGAATCCATAGGTTACAGTAGTCCGTGATCCTTCCTGCCCGATTTTCTGAGCCGTCCACATTATTAACACGTCGTTCTTGACGAAGGGGACGGGTGCCCATTTTAGGGGTATGGTACGTTTGTCGATGAAGTTATGGGTAGCGCCGCTGTCTAGCAGGCTTCAAGGGTGGTCTTTCGGTGGTACATGCACATGGAAATTTAATAGTCATTGAATCTGATTTGTACTGTACATGGTAGCCACTGTTGCCGAATCTTCGACCGTAAGAGTTCGGCATCTTAAAAATCCTCTCCCATATCTTGTCCGTCGAGGTACTCGCCACGTTCTTCTTCAGTCATACTCCCAATAAGGGCACGGATCTGTTGTATCTTTGGTTAGGGTAGGTGGAGGGGAGTTCGGGGTTGGTGTGGTAACAGGGGTTGGAGTAGTGGATGTGGGGGTGTCAGTAACGCGAACGAGGGTTGTTGTTCTTTGGGCAATTTCTTGCCATATGACCTTGTTGGCGGCACCGGAAACAACGGCCCTCTTTCCTATATTGTTCCCGTTCAGCGTCAGTGAGTCGCCTGAAAGGAATAGGGGTGTCGGTGGCGTCACATCCATGGGAACCACGTTGTTATTGTTGTTTGTACGTGTGGGGGTGGTTCGTTGGTTCCTGTGGAATTGCCCCTGTCGTTGACCTATAAGGTTATTGTTAAAGAGTTCGCGGACTCTTCTGACTTCCTTCCCTGCCGCTGTTTGCCATTCTGCCATGGTGTTTGGGGTGTTCTCTCGATCGATAACTCGTCGATGGATGTTAGGACGTAGTCCTGTTCTGTAGCGCGCAATAGTGCCCAAGGCGTCGAGGTCCCAACCTGCCATTTTAGCAAGACGGTTAAAGGTGGCGTTGTAGGTGTCTATGTCAGTGCCGTCCATCTTCAGACTGAAGAGTTGATCCGTGGCTGTCTGTTTCTTGGCCGTATCTCCCCAAGCATCCGTAAAGCCATTCTCGAAGGTTGTCCAGAGTGAGGCGTCTGACTTGGCTTTGTAATCTGTCACGCCGAGGGTAGTGATTTTGACAAGGTCGTCCATCCACATCTTAACCCAGTCATCAACGAATGGTCCTTTAATGTATGTGAGTGCTGTGATGACTTTCGTGAAAGGGAGGCTGATGGATGGATGTTCGGCGTTCAAGAGGCAATACAATTTAAACTCATTGAGGAATTTATCAGATGTGCTCCGATCTCCTGAGAATATTCCTGGAGGGACGCCCTGTAGGCTAGTGGGGGTACGAGTAGTGGTGGTCATGGTGGTTCTTACGGATGGGACAATGGGTGGAACAGTGGGTGCGGTGAGAGGATGAGTGCCTTGGAGTGTGACGGTGGTTTGTATCTGTGTAGCTGCTGTGGTGACGGTGGTATCTGGGAAGTGGTGGGTGGTTGATATTGTGGGTGACTGGAGTCGGTGATGTGCCAATAGCCTAAACCGTAGGTGTTCTCTTTGGCGATACGAAGTGTTCGTCGGGTGTATTTCTCTTTTGTTATATGTGAGGCCGAACCAAGCGTCTAAGTCCCGTCGTTGATGAACTCGACAGGTACTCTCTTTAGTTCGTCTAGGTGGGGTTCGTTGATGTAGTAGCCGGCTTTAGCGTTTGTGGGTTTGTACCAATAAGCAGATCCTTTGACGTGTACTGGTAGATCGTCAACTAGTCTTCGTTCGACAACTACTGGGGAGTCTTTGTCAGGAAAAGTGACTTCAACAGCCGCCACGGTGATTCAGTGATGCAGGGTTACGGGGGATACAGGGGTTCGATGGAGACAAGCGTTTAGAATCAGCTTTGTCTTATGTTACGTCCTTGCGGAGACGTAAGTTGCTCGACGTGAGCCTAAGACAATGAGGCAATGACTAGCCAAGAGTTCAAGGGGTTTCCGTATTATGAGTAGACACTCGTAATGACGGTCAAGGTTCCTGTGGGTTCAAGGTGGTTCAGTGATACAGTGACTCGGTGGTTCGATGAGGCTTCGCAGCCAAACAATGGAAGAGCAGAGGAGACAGTGTGATTCGCAAGATAAACGAAGACAAAGCTGGGGTACAAGCGGATACAAGCTACGTCTTATATACCCGATATAAGTAGAGATGAGTCGGAAGACATGAGTCACGTCTGAGTCATTGTAATAGTACAGCCTTCAGGGCATACGGAATGAGTCATTGTATAGTAGTATGAGTCAGTGATAGTGAGTCATAACAAAGGATGACTTGTCACGTGCGGATCACGTGTCATGGCCAGTGGTGTCACCAAGCCGATGAAAGTACGATTCGCATTGCCTGTGAAGGCTGAAGACCCCCCTGAAGTGCGGTTCACTGAAGAAGAAGATGAAGATGCGCTGCAATTAGATGCAGATGAGACATATGAGGTCGCGCGAATGTTGAGTACTGAAGATCATTTCATTGTGGATAACAACACTGGCGATGTCATTCGGTTAGGAATGTGCAAGTCTGAGTCACATGATTAGTCATGTGATCAGCAACCCCCAGACCACGAGGATCTGGTCTAAAGGATAAGTCACGGGGGAACGCGGATTCCTCAGGTCGAGATATAATTCCTGAGAGGGTATAGTTGGATGCGGGATTCCCAACTTGGTTAGGCTCTGTCCTGTTTTGATTCATTCTGATTGGAACATTCTGATGTTGCCTGATGGCTGTACTTATCATGCGCTGATGTTGCGCCGAACGATTATTGGACGATAGTGAGTCACATACTTGTTATCTCTGACTCATGGTGGGGCCTTCTGCCTCATGTACTGTATGGGCTTATCCCTGTTCATTGATTGGATACTGTATGCCTGGGTCGTTATCCCTGATGGCTGATTGGACGATACGTTATGGTACGATACCTGTTATTTGTTTGGGACTCAGTTTAGGAGTCAGCCCTGTAGTGTATATAAGGTGCTCTGTCTTGATAGACGAGACCTTATCTTCGTTGTCTTGAGATCTACCTCAGTCAATAGAAGTGTTGGCTAGTATTGCCTGTTCCTCTCATCTTGTTGATCCTTGTGTGATCTGTCCTCTCATCTCTTGAAGATCCCTGTTGTATTCCTCCACTATAAGGCGAAGCCTTGTCGTTTGGTTCGTCTTTCGTGTTCGGCACTCGTTATTCAACTGCTGTTTGCCTGTTATTGGATCAAGGTCACCAAAGAGTTCCAAGTCGGAACAACGTTCGGTAGAAACGTTACATGACTGATTAGAGAACAAGGGATGAGATGAAACAGATAAGCGTATGTCAAGAAGAAGGAGTAAGAAAGAAAACGAGTGTCCGGACGCGTCATGGTTATGACACACTGCGACTCCGAGTCTGGGTACCCCTTCCATTTGATAAGGAATTGTTTGCGCCTTGTCCTGCCGAACTGCCGTTGGTCTAGAATTTCTCGATTTCATATTCTTCTTCCCCATCGATTAATTCAGGGGGAGGTCTTGGGAAATTTGGTCCATGAAAGGAAGTCTCGCAATAAGGGGTGAGAAGATCGATGTGAAACACATCATGGATGCTCCATTTGGCAGGCAATTCCAATCAATAATTGACTGGGGACATCACCTGAATGATCTGGAAGGGTCCGTGTCTCTTGGGCGCAAGCTTGGCGCTCGGCTGATGGGTCCTCAGGTGACGCCCCTCCAGCCATACACGATCCCCTTTTTGGAATTTGGGTGTATCTTTATGTGATACCCATGACTTCTGGGCTTTGATGATTTGTCTTTGAGTGTGTTCCCGTGCCTGTTTGAATTGGTCGAGGCACAACACTACTTGCAGAAGGGGACTAGGCATGGAATTCCAATCAGCACGAGGATTATGCCCCATCAACAAGAAGAATGGAGACTGCCCTGTGGCCTCATTGGGCCAATTGTTATGCATGAATTCTGCTATTGGAAGATAATGATTCCAATTGTCTTGTCGTTCATTTACCCAAAAGCGGAGATATTGTTCGAGCCATTGATTGGTCCGCTCTGATTGTCCGTCCGTACAAGGATGGTATGCGGTGGAAATGTTTTGGTTGATCTCCAGTTGTTTGCATAATTTCTTGTAAACTTGGATGCAAATCTTGGATCTCTATCACTGATGATCTTGTTCGGTAGTCCATACCGCATGAACACATGTTTGATATACAAGGCAGCTGTTTCTTCTGTGTCAATTTCCTCATTACAAGGAATGAACACTGACGCCTTGGTACAGTCGTGATCCGTGACTGTAAGAATTGAATCGTAGCCCTGTGCGATTGGTAGTTTAGTGATAAAGTCGAGAGCGATAGTTTCGAACAGCATAGCTTCCGGTTTGGGAAATATGGGTTGTAATGGGGCCCGGATAGGGCGATTGTTGACCTTGTGTCGTTGGCATTCTGCACAGCCCCTTACATATGCCAACACATCTTGTCGTATTGTCAGCCACCAATAGTATTGTTCTACTATTTTGTCAGTTTTGTTGATTCCTGGGTGACCATGCACTGGGGTATCGTGGTGAGCGGCGATTATTGACTTCCGCTCTTCACTTCCCTTGGTAATTACTCTCCTGCCTTCTTTGTACCATACCCCATTGATCCTTTTTAGTTTGTGCGGATCTACCCACGGTTTAATGATACTTTCATCCTGGGCATCTTTGTGACTAGTCGACCCCATTTCTTCTATCGTGATTGTTGCAGACGAATGGACGGGCATTCCTGTATGGTGTGTGTTGGTGGTTCGTATGATATTTTGTCTGGTAACACCGTGACATTTTCGTTGTCCAGTTCCCCATGATCGTAGTCAGGGCATCTTGATAACGCATCTGCTCATCCGTTCGCAGTCCCTTTTATGTGATGAATTTCGAGATTGTATTCCGACAATTCCAACACTTCCCTTGCAACTCGTTGACTGATCTTCTGGGGTTCTCTCCAGTATCGCAAGTTCATATGGTCTGAGAATACTTTGATCTTGTGGTGTGACCCTGCTAGTAAGGGCCTCCAATGGCGCAAAGCCTTGACTATTGCCAGTAGTTCAAGATCATAGATGTCGTAATTCCATTTGGCCGTGTTTAGTGTTGCGGAGTAATAGCCTATGGGGTGTCTTTTGCCATCAGTTTTCTTCTGGAGCAACACCGCTCCCACTGCGAATCCTGATGCATCTACTTCCAGTTCGAATTGGTCTTGCATACCGGATGCGCAAGTACAGGTTCGTTTGTAACCCATCGTTTCAACACTTCGAATGTGTGTTGTTCCGTTGGGCCCCAATGCCATTCCGTTGTTTTCTTCGTGAGGTCGTTCAATGGTTTGGCATTTGATGCAAATCCCTTGATGAATAGGCGGTAAAAATTACAAAAACCCAAAAAGGTTCGTACATCCTTAACTTTAGTTGGCATTGGCCAATTTTTATGCCGGCGATCTTAACAGGGTCCATACGCGTTACCCCTTTTTCAAGGATTACCCCCAGGTAATCGAGGGACGTTGAGTGGAAGGTGCATTTTTCCGGTTTGAAAAATAAGTCAAACTTTGCGGCTACTGTTAGCACGTCCCTGACTGCATTGATGTGGTCATCAATATTTGTCCGAGTAGCAATACCAATGTCATCCATGTAAACCTGAATAGTGGTTCCTTTTGCATCGTGCTTCGCAATTGTGTCCCTATATATGTGATTCATCATGGTCTGGAATGTAGCAAGTGAATTTGTTAATCCGGAAAACATCACCGTAGGTTCGAAGAGTCCGTATGGCGTTTTAAACGCTGCTTTGTGTTCATCACCCTCTTTGATGCAGATATTGTTATCCCCATCGTACATCAAGTTTGGTGTAGATGTGTGCACCACTAAGGTCTTTGATGAGGGTTTGAATCAGTGGTAAAGGGTAGTTGTTGCGGATTGTGAACTTGTTGATTCATTGGTAGTCCTGTACTGGACGTAGCTTTCCGTCCTTCTTTTTTACAAAAAAGAACGGGGAAGTGTACTGTGATTTAGAGGGTCTGATATACCCTTTGTTGAGTTGTTCCGTGATGAAATCACGTAGTGGTTTGTCTTCTAACTGGGAGAGTTCGTATATGGAACAATTGATATGATCCGGAGTGTTGGTTTTGAATTCGATGGCATGATCCCATTCCTGAGAAGGGGGAAATCAATGGGATTCTTCTTCACTGAAAACCTTTTTGAAATCGCTATACTCTTCTGGTATTTGGACTTCTTCTTTGGGTCCTGTGGTGATAGCGAGATCAGTGGTAGCACCTCTGATAGAACAATGCGCTCCTAATTCCGCGACAATATTGTTTTTTGCTGCATCCGAAAGTAGGTGAGCTACTACGCTGGTGTTGACCTTGGGATGACATGATTTGATTACGATTGGTAATACATTTTCGTCAATGGTCCCATGTTTCCAGCTGAACTTTGGTTCGAAAGTACTGAGCCATGGATATCCAAGAAGGATATCTTCTTTTCCGATGTCCGCAATTAGAAATCGCATTTTCCTGACAATTCCTTTTGTCAATATTTGTAAATCAACGAAGTGAGTGACTGATCCCTTTTGGTTATGGGTATATCTATGTTGAACAATTGTTTTGGTTGTGGTAATGGGGCCATTCCCAACCCCATTCATTTTATGAATCGATGATTTATGAAGTTGTCCGTAGCTCCTGAATCCACTAATGTTTTTATATCGGCCTTGTTGCTGCTGGTTCGGATCAACACTGGAATTCGCATAGAACGGAAATGAGTTATGTATACAGCATTGCAACGTAATGCCCTCACCCAGGCTGTTGGGTTCAGGTGTCTCCAAAATCCTTATTTCCCATCAACTCCTGCATGGCCATGGCCTTGAATTCTTCTGTTTCATTGGCCGCTGTTCGCAGCCAATTGTTCTTCCTTTCTTTGGTAGTGCGGCTGTCCGCTACCATTTGAGCGATGTGGAGATCTTCTCCGACTTCGGTGCAATCATCCACCACTTCTAGGCCCCTTGAATTACTATATGGCCTTTGTGGTTGACGGGGTTGACGTGGCTGGGAACAATTGCGACTGAGATGTCCTTTTCTTTTGACAATTGTAGCATGTTACTTCCCTGAGGTCTGGGGTTGCCTCCTCTGCAGGAACCCTTCGCGAGGTTTAAACGGGGGTCGAGGATTGTTGAGATAAGGCCTTGGTTGAGCCAAGACATCTTCGGCATGTGCCAGTCGTCCTCTAGCCCTGGCTCGGTCTGCTGACATATCCATTGCATCTGGATGGCGTCTGAACTGTCTCCAGTTCGTTTGTACTTGTGGGGAAGGTCAAGGTTGTATCTTTACTGATTGATTTTATTCTTCATGTGAAGGTATTGGCCTTGTCATCTGATGGCTGCTCTTTTCCAGTCTTCGTAGTCTGTAGGACCATCGT
>WITN01001925.1:0-11508 GCA_015025155.1 Lactarius quietus | reverse complement strand
CATGGACCCTTCCAGGTTGTCCAGGTGATGTCCCCTGTCAATTATCGATTGGAATTACCCACCAAGTGGAGCATTCATGACGTGTTTCATATCGATCTTCTCACCCCCTATCGCGAGACTTCCTTTCACGGACCAAATTTCCCAAGACCTCCCCCTGAATTAATCGATGGCGAAGAAGAATATGAAATCGAGAAGATTCTAGACCAACGGCAGTTCGGCAGAACAAGGCGCAAACAATTCCTTATCAAATGGAAAGGGTACCCAGACTCGGAGTCGCAGTGGGTCAACGCCACTGACGTACATGCCCCTGACGCCTTAGCTGAGTTTAAACGGACTCTGAATTCTACTCCCTCACGTATAAAGACAGGCCATTCACTGGATGAAGCACATCAGTTTCTTCCTTCGCCAAACAATGACCACTCCCCCTACTGCTACTTCCACTACATCTCAGACTTCTTACCATCTTCCCACCGTTACCCAACCTACTTATGCCGAAATCGCCGCCGCCTTTCGATGCATCGAACCTGGGGATGTCATCCCCGAAACCCCTGATGTATGCGGACACGACGTTGGAGGACTGGAGGAAGACCCATCGAGCATGGAAGAGGGAGCTCCTACTCGCGTCGAGAACCTCGTTATTCCACAGACGCTTATCAAGGTTCCAAGCGTCTCCGATCTCAGTGACATGGTCAGAGTTTGTGGAAGTTGTAAGCAAACCGCCTTGTCATGTCCAGGCCATCCTGACGACGCCGACTCCCACATCCACTACGACTGTGGACAACTCATTTACAACTGTACGTGTAACAACAACCCCGTCCGCATCCCTCCGCCGCCAACGCCTCGATATATTAATGTCGACCCCCTACCAACGTCATCATGGACCCCTCGACGTCCTGGGGTATTCACATCCGTGCCTCCCTCCGAGCCCGAGAAGACGACTCGGACAAAGAAAACCAAGATCCCCGCCAAGTATCGCAATCCCCGGATGAAAGGGTACCATTTGTGCCGAGGGGGACGAGACGAGGAAGAAGAGCTGGTGTGGGAGCATCAAAAGAGAGTCCTTGCTTCCCAGACTACCGAGGAGGCGGGGTCCAGCTGACCAACAGCGTGCTAGGGACAAAGCTGACGCCCCCGACGGTTTCGAGCTGAATATCCCTCCCAGGTTTATTAACTTCCGCATGACTGAGAATGGACACATCACTGTCGCCAAATACGTTCACGTCATGCCTGGCAACAACCCGATTGTATACGGGTGCATGAAGAAAGGGGGGGAAATTCAACAAGGTGAAGTACATGCCGCTCCTGATCTCGATGCCGAGGATAACGACCGCCAGTACACGCATACCCAATTGCGGTATTTACGACAGGATTACGGTGATCGCCAAGGGGTCGACTTGGCCATGGGGCAGATCCCGGATCGGTCGTTGTGGGCGGAGGTCCTTCGATACCGGGCTTTGACTAGCCGGTACTCCGAGCTGTCGGAACGCATTACTGCTCTGGAAAATGAGCAGTATGTGGTCGGCAATGAAGTCAGGAAGTGTACACGACGGTTGGAGGCGGCTAATGGACTACAGAGGATCATGGATCAGGAAGTTTCTGTTCATCGAGGTGCGACTATTATTCCTTGGGTTTTCGAACGTGGACGTTCTGCCTGAAAAAGGGGTAATGTCACGGTTTGACATCACGCGGACTACTTATCATCATGTTTACGAGGTCTCGGAGTTCGGGACGCTTACTACTTGGTTATGACTACGATAGTAAGCCGTTATTAGTCATGGACACTTACGCGTCGCCGGTGTTTGGGCTTGCCGGTGTTTCAGGTATTATTAGAATGGACTATTACTCATTACTAGTATAGCGGTACTAGGGTTTGGATTCGAAGCTGCGCTTTAAAGCCAGCGAGTAACTGTATATAAACCGTACTGTCAAGACCAAGGCTCTTCAGCTTGGTCTTCTTGAATCATCACCATCGTCTCTTCTTCTTCTCTTCGCGTCTTTCCAATCAATCGATTGAAGCTTATCCTTTGGGATACCCTAGTGTCTATCGAAGCGACCTAGTGGCAGTGCAACTTAGCTAAGTTGCCCGTGAATTGCAAACATTCATCCATATACTCGAGTATCACGTCACAGACCGGTTCAAGTCGAACCAGCGTTAGGTGATAACGCTACAACGAGGGACGTCGCGTTCCTGCCCGGTACGTACGGGTACGAATGTGCGACAACCCGGAAGTTTTCGGGACCATGGGGCGCCATTCGCCTACCTATCGAGGAGAGATCCACGCAGAGCCCTGTCGAGACATGGGACCCGCTGCTGAGTATTCCCGCGAGGATCTACAATACTTAGGAGCTGACTTCCGGGGACGGCGCCAGGTTGATGAAGCCCTCGCTCGGTTGGGGGATATTTCCCTAGCAGCTGAGGTGCGACGCTACCGCGCGTCCCAGGAGGTTATCAAGGAGCTCGAGGCAGCGATCAAACGGCTCGAGGACGACATCTTCGTCCATGTCGACCGAGCGCGCCACTCAGCGAAGCGGCTGGGAAGAGCCCATGCAATTTTGAGGGTGCGAGATGAACACGAGACCGACGTGGGGCTAACCGCAGTGCCCAATTGGGTAGTGGAGCGAGGGCGCTCACCCTTGTGAAGGGGGTGATGTAACGTCCCGGGTCATGGTATGTATCTGACCTAACCCATAAGTCATGGGACGTATAGGCATGTGATCGCATGACGTCGTAGCTCGGCTTACACTGATTACTATGATGATTACTGATACTAGTACGATACGATGACTGATGTTTGCTGTACGATTACCAAGAGTTGTAGTAGTTGTGGCGTTGTCTTAGTGGACGATTACCTAGCAGTAGTAGTGGCTTAGTGGACGATTACCAGCAGATTAGTAGTAGTGGCGGTCTCGCTGACGAAGGCGGATCGCGCGAGTAGTTTATAAGGAAGCTATCGACTGTTGTAGTCGATAGCTTGGATTTCTTGTACACTTCTCATATCGAATCCAGGAAGCTCTATCTCTCTCTCTCTTCGTCCTTTCGGACCGCGTTGCTATCAGAAGCAAGACTCCGCCTTCGCGCATTGAGACGATCCTCTGCCTTTGTGCTAGAGTTGACAAACTGCTAAGTCACCGCGTTCACCTTACGTCGCCTAAGTAAGGCTCACGTGCAGCTCGCACGTAACACAATCAGGATGGCGACTCAAACGTATGTTGAAGAACCAGCCCCACTAGTCATCGACGAACAAACGGGCCATGTAGTAGAAATGCACCCAGACGATGTACAGGCCACAAGAAGAGCCATGGGACCAGACGAACCAGATCAACCCGGGGGGTTTGATTTCGACTATAACGAACCGCCCCCACTACCATATGAACAAATCAACAGAGGCGACGGGATACGAGGATACCCGTACCAATGCCAACGCGAAGCTCCTCCACACAGGGAAGCAGGAGGACCTCCAGAAGGACCACCAGGAGGACCGCCACCTGCAGGACCGCCACCTGCAGGAGGAGGAGGAGGAGGACCACCACTGGCAGTGGGACCAGGAGGAGGAGGAGGACACGCCACAGACAAATTCATAGGCAACCCTCCAAGTCCGTTTAACGGAGAACACTCGAAAGTGGAAGGATTTATCCTTCAATGGGAAGTATATGCCGGGGTAAACGCAAGCCACGCTGCCATGAGGAACAAGTATCAAAAAGCTATGTTGTTCCTCACCTACGTTCAAGGAGACCTGGTTAACGCCTGGGTCATGTCCGCGAGCCAGTGGCTCATCAGAGAAGTACAACGGGGCATCAGTCAATTTGACAACAGGTTGTGGAACAACATTCTACAAGCCTTCTGTCAACAATTCGCCGACGTACTCAGCAATGAACGCGCCCAGGCCCAGCTCGACGCCAGGATTCGAATGAAGGAAGGGAAGATCAATGACTACATCGCGCTGTTCGAACAACTAGTTCGATATGCCGGATATGACATTAACGCTGAACAAACCCTGAAATACTTCATAAAGGGCCTACCAAGGGCGTTATACGAGGCCATGTATCAGCACGACGACCCCCGAACCTACGAAGATTGGAGAGCATCGGCTCTCAGGCGACAACAAAAGTGGATCCACATGCAGATGGTATGTGGAAACCTAGACATGTTCAAAGGATCCTCTAACAAAAACCAATCGGGGGCATTGGCCAAATTACTCGCTCCACTATCGCACCCCGATGCAATGGACACATCGGCAGACCAAGTCAGAGGAAGACTTGCAGGAGCAGAAGACATGCTCAACACTCCACAACCCCCCTTCCCACCGAGGGGAGGATACCTCCAAAGACAAAGGGGAAACCGACCGGACTTTAGTCAAGTCCGATGCTACAATTGCGATAAAATGGGGCACATCAGCCGAGACTGTCGCCAACCACGGTGAAATAAATGCCAACAAATCAGGAGTACAGAAGAAAGGCCAAGGACCGATGAAGATAAAGCCAAAGAATGGCTGAGGGGAGTAGCCGGCGAAGGAGATGACGTAAAGGACCTCATCCTGCAAAAGTTGATGGGGATGGATTTTTCAGACGCCTGAACCCGACAGCCTGGGTGAGGGCACTCCATTGTAACTCTGTGTACATTATGCGCTACCGATCTATGCGAATCCCAGTTCAACTGCACACACGTTACAACATGGCCGAAGTAAAAGCACTAGTGGACTCAGGAGCCACTGATAATTTCGTGAGCGAAAGCTTTCTCAAATGAATGGGAATAAAAACACGGTTGTTAGATACGCCAAAGTGAATCTACAACATTGACGATACCACCAATAAAGTGGGACACATAACCCACTACGTGATCCTTCGAATTGGGGTCAGAGGAAACAACAAAGAAATGAGGTTTCTAGTCACCAACATCGGGAAAGAAGACATCCTTTTCAGATATCCTTGGTTGGCAGCATACAAACCTCAATTCGATTGGAAGAAAGGGGCAATTAACCAAGCACACCTTCCAATCACCATCAAAACGGTCAACGTCTCTAACAGACGGACCGTTCTAGCTCACTTACTAACCAAGTCAAAAGAACGCATAGTAAAACAACTGGAACAAGATGAATCACATGGACGAAGAGTGACGGTTCCAGCTGTCGAACACGCTATCGCGGCAAAACCCAAAGACGAGAAACCAGCCATTCTACCCCCGCAATATGAGGCATTTCGCAAGGTATTTGACGAAGAAGCTTCAACAAGACTCCTGGACAGGCGACCTTGCGATCATGCCATCACACTCCAGCTGAATGCCCCGACATTGTTAACATGCCGCCTCTACCCAATGACCCGTACTGAAGATGAAGCCTTAGACTCCTTCATCAATGAACACCTCAGAAAGGGCTATATCCGCCCCTCACAATCGTCATACGCATCGTCCTTTTTCTTTATTAAGAAAAAGGATGGAAAGCTCCGCCCGGTACAGGACTATCACACTATAAACCGGTGGACGGTACAAAATCAGTACCCACTCCCGTTAATCACAGATTTAATGCGCGACCTTGGCGGAGCGATCATGTTCTCGAAGTTCGATGTCAGACAGGGGTACAACAACATTCGTATTAAAGAAGGGGATGAAAACAAGGTGGCGTTCAAAACAAGATGAGGGCTGTTTGAACCAACGGTTATGTATTTCGGCCTTTGCAACTCACCGGCAACATTCCAGGCCTTCATGAACGACATATACCAACCGGTGATAGCAAAATTCACAACAGAGGGCACACACATTCATATCTACATGGACGATATAGCCGTAGCCACCAACGATTGCGGCTCCTTCAAACGAACAACTGAAGCGCATACAGCCGCTGTCACAGCCATCCTCGCAGTCGCCGCACACCATGACCTCTATTTCAAACTGTCTAAATGCGCCTTCCATGTTCCGTCAATTGATTACCTGGGGGTAATCCTTGAAAAGGGGATGACGCGCATGGATCCTGCGAAGGTCGCAGGTGTTCACACGTGGCCCACACTGACGAAGGTCAAAGACGTACGCAGCTTTTTGGGTTTTTGCAATTTTTACCGCCCCTTTATTCAAGGTTTTGCCAACATCACCAAACCCATGAACGAGCTAACAAGGAAAGACGTCGAATGGCATTGGGGATCAACCCAACAAACTGCCTTTGACACACTCAAGAACCACATTACAAGTAACCCGATCCTCATTCATCCAGACCCAAAGGAACAATACAACCTCGAAGTAGACGCATCAGGATTTGCAGTAGGAGCAGTCCTCATGCAGAAGGGATCAGACGGCAAG
Organism: Lactarius quietus; assembly: GCA_015025155.1. NCBI lineage: Eukaryota > Fungi > Basidiomycota > Agaricomycetes > Russulales > Russulaceae > Lactarius > Lactarius quietus. Next base: position 5,222 of record WITN01001925.1, on the reverse strand, counting down.
AAACATCCAGTAGCATTCTATTCAGCCACCCTCAACGAAGCCGAATGAAATTATGATATATACAACCTGGAGCTACTAGCCATCGTAAAAGCGTTACAAAACTGGAGGTATCTATTAGTGGGATCGCCGCATAAGGTCAGAGTATTCTCAGACAATATGAACCTACAATACTGGCGAGACCCACAGAAGATCAGCCGAAGGGTAGCACGAGAAGTCCTCGAGCTAGAAGAATACGACATCGAAATACATCATCTCAAAGGACGAGCTAACGGTAGGGCAGACGCGCTGTCCAGGAGACCAGACTACGACACTGGGGAGAAGGACAACGATTGAGTTACAGTTGTAACATCCCAGGTCATAGTAAGTATCTGACCTAAGCCATAACTCAGGGGACGTGGCAAAACGGACTATTACGGTACGATGACTGAGGGCGCTACTGTACGATGACTGATGGCCTACTGTATGATGACTGACGGCTTACTGTACGATGACTGACAGCTTACTATACGATGACTGAGCAACCGTGGACGATTACCTAGCAGACTAGTAGTAGTGGCGGTCTCGCTGATGAAGGCGGACTGCACAATAGCGTTATAAGGAAGCTATCGACTGTTGTGGTCGATAGCTTGGATTTCTTGTACATCTCTCTTCTCCTTCTCCAATCGATCGGTCTTGCCTTCTCCACGAGCTGCGACATTAGTGGAAGGACAACAACAAGCAAGAAGTCTAGACACTATCACGATAAGTGTCTAGTGAAATAGCTGAACTCCGCCTTCGAGCGTTGAGACGAATACTCAGCCTGCGTGCTTGAGGTTTTGCTAAGTCACCGCGTTCACCTCTACGTCGCCTAAGTCAGGCTCACGTGTAACCCACACGTAACATTAAATCCAAGCTCCCCAAACAGTTGAATGCCGTGGCAACCATCAATACTAAAGACGGTTGGGATTTTCAACCATACTGAATCAAGGCAAGAGAACGAGATGCACCCGAACGATACCTCGTAGGACAAGTAAGGTGGCGACACGTACCAGACACCAGAAGATCCGACGAAAACAACACAGGATATTACGCGGAAGCAGCTACAGCACAAAGGTATCATCTGGTAGTCTTTAACAGAGAACGCTGTTGCTGGGTTGAGCTCAGGTGGAGCAACACCAATAGCTACTTCGAAGCAACACGACCAGCAGCCGACGATCTACACATCAACATACCACTAACCGAAGCACGATCAATTAGCCAACAAGGACCCATAGATGGTCAAGGTGAACAAAACCTCGACACGGAACCACCTAGAGCTGAGTTCCAATTACGAACAGACACTCCGGCTCCATCAAGCCACACTAGCAACCGATCGCCAACTCCACACAGCGAAGGAGCAGAGCCCGAAGAAATCGCGGTACAATCACCAGAAATAGAAGCACTTGTCACGCAAACAGCTGAACTACACATTCCCGAACCCATTCGAGGAATACCATACAACTACATGACGACTCAAACAGAAGTGTCACCACCGCGGCTCGTCATAAACGAGCAAACTGGCCACGTACAAACGATACAGCCAGAAGACATGCAGGCCGTAAACCAAGCAATGGGACCAGACGTTCCCGACGCACCAAGCAACCCAGACGAACAAAATATGTTCTATGAGTTCCGTATCGACCGGAACAGAATACCATCACCAGAAAACAGACCATTCCCACCATTACGGCACCCAGGAGGAGGACTGCCAGGAGGAGGACCACCAGGAGGAGGACCGCCAGGAGGAGGACCACCTCTAGGAGGACCAGCTGTGGCCAACCACGGACCACAGGGGAACGATAAATTCATTGGTAACCCACCACCAACATTCACAGGAAGCAGGTCACAAGCCGAGGCGTTCATCCTCCAATGGGAGGTCTACGCAGGAGTCAACGCAAATCATTCAGCAATGCTGAACAAATATCAAAAAGCTATGTTCTTCCTCACATACATCCAGGGAAACGCGGTTAACCAATGGGTCATGTCGGCAAGCCGATGGCTCGTTAACGAAGTCGCCACGGGGACCAATCAATTCGACAATAGACTGTGGGAAAACCTACTCCACGCATTCCAAAGACAGTTCGGCGACGTTCTCAGCAAAGAACGAGCACAAGCCCAGCTCGACGCCAGTATTCACATGAAGGATGGGAAAATCGACGATTATATCACCCAATTCGAACAACTCGTTCGACATGCAGGATATAACATCAACGCCGAACAAACACTCAAGTACTTCACAAGAGTGTTACGTGTGGGCTACACGTGAGCCTGACTTAGGCGACGTAGAGGTGAACGCGGTGACTTAGCAAAACCTCAAGCACGCAGGCTGAGTATTCGTCTCAACGCTCGAAGGCGGAGTTCAGCTATTTCACTAGACACTTATCGTGATAGTGTCTAGACTTCTTGCTTGTTATTGTCCTTCCACTAATGTCGCAGCTCGTGGAGAAGGCAAGACCGATCGATTGGAGAAGGAGAAGAGAGATGTACAAGAAATCCAAGCTATCGACCACAACAGTCGATAGCTTCCTTATAACGCTATGGTGCAGTCCGCCTTCGTCAGCGAGACCGCCACTACTACTAGTCTGCTAGGTAATCATCCATGGTTGCTCAGTCATCGTATAGTAAGCTGTCAGTCATCGTACAGTAAGCCATCAGTCATCATACAGTAGGCCATCAGTCATTGTACAGTAGTGCCCTCAGTCATCGTACCGTAATAGTCCATTTTGCCACGTCCCCTGAGTTATGGCTTAGGTCAGATACTTACTATGACCTGGGACGTTACATCACCCCCTTCACAAGGGTGAGCGCCCACGCTCTACTACCCAATTAGTAACCGTTGTGAGTCCGACGTCTGTCTCATGCTCATCTCGCACCCTCCTGAGGGCGTGCGCCCATCCTAACCTCGTCACCGAATGCCGTGCTCGGTCGACGTGGACGTATATGTCGTCCTCGAGCTTTTTGATGGCCGCCTCGAGTTCAGCGACGACCTCCATGGACGCGTGGTAGCGCCTTACTTCGGCTTGGAGAGATATGTCCCCCAGCCTAGCGAGGGCTTCGTCTACCTGGCGCTTCCCACGGAAGTCAGCTCAGAAGTACTGGAGTTCGTCTCTAGAATACTCAGCGGCGGGGCCCATATCTCTGCACGGCTCGGCGTGGATGTCGGCTCGGTAGATGGGCGAATAACGCCCCATCGTGCCGAACGCTTCCGGGTTATCAAGCATGTGCACCCGCACATACTTTGCGGGGATGCGTCTTCCCTCGTGTTCGATGACCATGGGTATCCAATTCATCCCATTGTTGAGGATGAATCTGCCTAGAGTAGGCGATATGGCACGGAGAGGGATCCGCGTCGCATGCGCTCGGCGCGTAGCGAGGGGCGACGGGTCACGCTCCTCCCGATAGGGGGGTAGTCCCTGTGCCTCGTATCCTGCGTTGGCCGTTGGTCCGTAGACAACAGCAGTTGCAGATGGTCGGGACGCCTCATCACTGGCTTCGCTGGTAAGGGTATGGACTTGGAAAGGAATAGGGATGGGAGCGCAGTGGCAGTAGTTTGGTGGGTTGTCACATTCGACGCAGACAACTTGGGCGGCATGATATGATTCGTCACTGTTGTCGTCTTCGTCTTCGCTGTCACTGTCGTAGTGGTCGACAGCGGTGGTCGATGTGTTGGCGGTGGAGGGCTGGAGGATACTTGCCTCATCAGCAATCGTATCCTCATCCGTCTCTCCGCGGCCGTCCTCTTCACTATCTGATCCTGTCTCCATGCTGCCATCACCTCCTTCAAGAGGCCGTACTCCTCCCTCATCTTCTTCCACTTGGCCACTTGCGGGTGTGGGGAATCGCCTGCGAGCCTCGGCCAGGTCTCGGGCGGCTTGATCATTGATGGCTGTTGTCCTGACGTGCTTGACGGCGGAGCAGAATGGGTCGTCGACATTGTTGTTGGTGTCGTAAGTGGTGAGGGTGTTGACAGAGGGGAGGTCATCAATGTGTGTGAGAGTGTTAATGGGGATGTAAGCCATGAAAGTTGGGGGTTGAGATATTTCAGTGGGGACTGATGAGGTTGGTTGTTCTGTCGTCCCTGCTTTTATGTAAATCTCAGCTTGCGGGTTAGATTGTTTGAACTTCCTTATCTCTTCGTCTGCGTGTACGTCGTCCCATGGGACCCACTGGTTGTCCAAGTCGGCGTAGCCTTTCCACTTGATCAGGTACTGCAGTTTGTGCCCGCGTCCATGCCTTCTTGAGTCTAATACTTTTTCAACCTTGTATTCTTCCACATCTCCTACCAGCTCTGGTGGTGGGCGTTGATAGTTTATGCCGTGAGTCAGCGTCTCTTTGTAAGGGGTAAGGAGATCTGTGTGGAAAACATCATGGATGCTCCACTGCATGGGAAGCTCGAGTCGATAGTTGACAGGAGACATCACCTGGACGACCCGAAATGGTCCGTGTCTCCTGGGCGCAAGCTTCGTGGTTGGCTGGTTAGTTCGTAGGTGGCATCCATCAAGCCAGACCCTGTCTCCTATCTGGTATTTGGGGGTGTCATGATGTTTGATCCATGACTGTTGCGCGCGTCGCATGTGGTCCTGTGCATGATTCCTTATCTCTTTTAATTGTTCTAGTCGCTTGCCGACTCTTGGTATCGGCGACTTCTTATCTGTCCAGTTAGTAAGAGGGTGATAGCCCATCAGTAATCTGAACGGTGTTTCACATGTGGACTCATTGGTCCAATTGTTGTGTGCGAACTCCGCAAGTGCTAGATAGTCCGCCCAATTGTTCTGTCGTTCATTGGCCCAAAGTCTGAGGTACTGTTCCAACCATTGGTTGGTTCGTTCCGATTGTCCATCCGTTCGTGGATGGTAGGCCGTTGAGATGTTTTGTTGTATCCCCAGAACTCGACATAGTTCTCTTGTAAATTTTTATGCGAACCAGGGGTCTCTGTTGCTGATAATCTTCGATGGTAGTCCGAACCACATTACGACATGTTTTGCATAAAGTATCGCGGTTTCCTCGCCTGAGATTTCCTCTTTGCATGGTATGAATATGGACGCCTTCGAGCAATCGTGATCCGTGACTGTGAGCACAGAGTTGTATCCTTGCAACACCGGGAGTTTAGTGATGAAATCTAGCGCAACCACCTCGAATGGCATTGCTTCCAGTTGTGGGAATATAGGTTGTAACGGTGCTTTCGTTTTCTGTGTGTTGACCTT
>WITN01001924.1:0-11524 GCA_015025155.1 Lactarius quietus | reverse complement strand
TGGGAGTTATGTAAGCGTCTGGAGTGCTGATAGCACTGATCCGGTTCTTCTTCCGGGCCAATGGCTCCTTCATTCCGGTAGTAAGGACAGCTCAGATCCACATCTGAAGCACCTCCCTCCGCTTTCTGTACGTGATCGAGTGATCCCCCACCCAACAGCCTTCCGAAGTCTGCACCTGACTTCACAAGTGTATTTCCGGGGTCCTCCAGCGATAACTCTGCCTCTTACAAACCCGGTGTTCGTGAACTTCGAATACCCGTCTGCCACAGTCCTCCAAAGTCCTCGCACGACGCACCCGCGTCAGAAAGTGCATATATGCGGTCAATGCATCTTCAGTCTTTCAGCTTCGCCGCTCAATCGCCAACGGGCCAGACTGCAAGCCACGACCCCTGTCCAAGGACGTCCACATCTGCGTCTGTACCCGGTCCTGACTCGTCATCGTCATCTTCCCCAGCTATCAAGCCATCTGTGTGGAGGCACGAAAGGGACAGAGAAACCCTGAGAGCGCGGAGGCAGGAGAAGCCGAATGGGCCTTGCCTGCCGCCGCTCTGACGACAGGTTTCTAATGGGTCGTCACCACGACCAGTGTAAATGCAAGCTATCGTATTTATAGATATCTGAGCTATGTTCACATCTGTACTTCATGTCGTGCGAAAGGAGAGAGAGATAGCAGAGAGGAATGAGAGGATAAATCGTCGTCGTCGTCATTGCCGTCGGCGCCCAGTCATATATTACGAGTCCGTTTCTGGCGTCGTGAATGCGCGCTCTGGTCATCAAAATCGTCACTGCAGCTCTGTCGGCCACTCCTTGCGCGGCATCCACCGCCCGTCCTCTGCGAAGCGGAAATTGCGGGGTATTCCGGCCTCAACTCCTTCTTCGACCCAATCGGAACTATACGGTTGCTGGTCAGTCAAAGAGGAGAACCGACGGATAGCGAGAGAGACACACGGAGCCACATCCACGTCCGCGGCCTAAGACTTGTTCCCAGTGCGCGCGCATATCGCCGAGCCACCACAGTTTCCCTCGCGCCCAACACGGCCCCAGTTGGCGTTCCATGCCTGCCGCGTACTTTGCCTCTCTCTGCAACCAGGTTCGATTAGTTCGCGCAAGGAAATAGAGACAGAAGACTCACGCGAAGCCCCAGGACGGGTGGATCATGTTCGGTGTCATTCTCTCGCGGTTCTTCATCGAGCGAGCGGCGAAGTACTCGATCGCCGTTTGGTCGGTACTGATTAACACGACATTTAATATGAACACCAACGACCAGTATACTGTGGAAAGCCCTGATCTGCGTGCCCCGTTGTTAAACGACATGATCTGTGCGCGGAGAAGAAACCTCGCACAAGACAATCACGATGATGTGTTGCGGGTCGACGGTCGTATCCGTGCGCGAGGCGCACGCGCATTGAGCCCGACAAGCGTGGAGAACGTCCACTGACAGAAGAGCATGCCCCACACCACGGCTACGAAGCAAAACTAGCAGCACCGCGGGCTCGCGTCAGTTAGTCATCCGTACAGTGAGCGGCAGGGTGAAACTGACCTTTTCATTTTGTGCACCAACACACTGCCCAATCACTACGCAGACACACCGTCAGTTCCCCCGATATACAAACCACACAAGGAACTCAGAATGAGAGAAGGGTTGTGCTCACAAGGGTTGTGCTCATCATGCTTCAACACGCACTACGATGGAGACATCCAATCAATCAGACCCATCACCCTCTCGTGGAAAGAAAGAAAAGTTGACGCACCGTACCGCACGTTCTACAATGATATGTTCGCGGCGGTCTGATGATCGCGCACACCTGACAATACCGACGTGCCGAGCGCACCGAAAGGATCCGAGTGGGTGCTCTCCCCTGGGGCCGCTGAGAGTTTTCCCCGGTCGGCGTCTCCGATACTGGATGCCAGGACGTAGCGTACGACTCAGCACGTGCGCTTTTTTCGGCGCTCGAGTACGTGAAGGGGATAGTGACGTAGGCGTGTTGGCTCCGTGTGACTGTTGACTCGTTCGCGCTGGCTGAGAAGTGAGGTGTGGAGGCGAGTGCGAGGTTGGGGATGGTGCTAGGGGCGTGGAAGAGCCCTGCGATGTCTTGGGCGGCAGAGGGGCCGGTTGGGTGGTGTTCGGGTGGATGGCGTGTCCACGTAGGACAATGGGTGTTCGAAGAGTTCGAGTTCCTGGCTGGCTGATTCTGTTAGAGATAGCCTTGGGACGTGCTATGATAGCGAGAGAAACCTCCAGTTAGCATCGCCGGTCACACATAGGAGAGAGTTGGACATTATCGAAGCAGCAGTGCCAGGTGATTCACGCATGGGTAGCAGTATGGGCAACAGATGCACTTTTTACAGCCCAACCGCAAGCGTACATAGACCGAATGACATTGGAAAGTAATGGAAACCAGAGAGATCACAGGGCCAGCTCACATAACCAAAACACCACGAGCAGCAGCATGAGGTGTTCCGGCCGAAGAAGCGACCCGGTGTCATTCTCGACCACCACGAAATATGAATCGGCAGATCGCGAGCGCCGCGGAGAGAGGCGGGCACCCACATCAGAAAGCACGGCATACACGTGGCGAGAGTGTGTTACGGGCTACACCAGGGTAGTGCGGGAGAACATCGAATCGGACTGGCGTGACCACTGCGGGGGTGCAAGGAGCGTAGGGAAGAGGCGGGAGCTCACCTCTATCGCATAACCAGGCGGGGTGAAGACGAGCTAGTCGGTTTTAAAGGCGAGACATGCAACACGCCCAAATGAGCAGACAGACACACGCAGCTGAACTTGAGCTACAGCACTACGCACTTTGATATATGCCCATATCATCATCATGCCCAGCAAGGCGAACACAACAAGGAACACGACTGTTGTCGTCGTCGTCAGGACCGGTCCATGTCGGCGGTGTTGGGAAGGGGGCCACTCACTACCCATTGTGCACGAACCGAGCGATCTGCTCTCGCGCTTGATCATCGGAATGCAGAGTCTCCCGATGTACACGTACGCAGAGTATGTGGTGGCGGTGGCAACCAAGGCGAAGCTGACGGTGAAGGTGAAGGCGATGTGGAACGAGAGGGGATGCAGGACCTTGCCCGCGTTGGGCGGTGCGCGGGCAGAGTCGCTATTGAGGGCAGCGAGGCTACAGAACTTGCGTTGTATCCCTGTCGTTGTCGTCGTAGGCATTGTTGGGGCATCTGGAGTCGTACAAACCATGTCGAAGTTAGAGGTTACAACTGTCCTTGCTCTCCCCCGTCCCTAACGCATCACATGACACATTACGTGACAATAACTCGAACATAACACTTCAAAATCAAAATCAAAACTAAAATAACAAATTAATTAGCTAGTTATGGGTGACATGTCACATCACCAGTATGGATATTGATATGATACTTCCTCGTTGATTAGTAATTGTGTGCCTAAGTCACGTGACCTCGAAACGGAAAGTGCGTCCTTGGGAACTGCTACATTTGACTAAGTCACCACCACTAGTCTCAGGTCTCAGCGCTCATCGATCATCGCCTGCTCTTCCTGCTACCTTCTTTACGCTTGCTCCGCTTCTTCTTTCGGCCAACTTGCTCCTGGTATTGCCTTCTCTCCCTGCCCTCTTCCATGACACCTTTGCTGTCCTGCCAGCTCGCACTCTCTTGCCCTTGCTCCTCGCCTACCGCTGCCGCCACTACAGCTCACGGTTCCGCCTTGGTGAGACATTTACCCGAAGTTTAACCTTTTTCCACTAATTTTCTCTCATTCGTCGTTTCGTAGGGTGCTAGCGGGAGCGACCCATATCATGGCCGTTCGGGCTGCTGGCTCGCACTCTCTTGCCCTTGCCCCTCACCTACCGCCGCCACCACTACAGCTCACGGTCCCGCCTTGGTGAGACATTTACCCAAAGTTTAACCTTTCTCCACTAACTTTCTCTCGTCCTTCGTATCGTAGGTGCTAACGGGAGCGACCCGTATCTTGGCTGGTTTGGGCTGCTGGCTCGCACTCTCTTGCTCTTGCCCCTCACCTACCGCCGCCGCTACTACTGCTCACCGTCCCGCCTCGGTGAGACATTTACCCGAAGTTTAACCTTTTTCCACTAACTTTCTCTCATTTGTTGTTTTGTAGGGTGCTAGCGGGAGCGACCCGTATCATGGCCGGTTGTTGCTACCGCACCCGCCTTCACCCGTATGTCATTTTCGCGGCTCTCTATCTCAGAGATGCCAGGACGTCTCCCCTCCTCCAGCGCCACCTTCCACCACTCCAACCTCCCAGTTGGATCATTTAATTGCTCACACTTTCCACCGCGCCCCTCTTCGCTCATTTGTCACTTTCATGGCCCTCATGCCCTCCACCGGGCTCGTCTTCACCCCCCTCTAGCTTCCTCAACGTGACAAGGTGCGTTTCCCTGCTTGGTGATCGTCTGGATTGGCAACTGACCACCTTGAGGCCACGGACGGCGATCGAATGACTCTCTCGACTGGCTCCTACCCGTCCATAAGAGACCTAGACCCAAACATTGAGGCACGCTGCGGACAGCTGTGTGTGCCACCTGATGGTCTCGTAAACGCAAGGTTTTCATGATCCATACTTTCTTCCAACCACCAAACTTCGACGATGATGGCTCTGGTAGGCCACTCACAGTTTTTGTCGGGTGGAAAGCCATCCGTCGACCTCAACCTCTTGCTTACCAACTCCGATGATTCAAAAATCCGTGAGGAGTATCCTGATCGGATGAATCGGATACTCGTGAGGAGTATCCTGATCGGATGATATGCGGATACTCCGTCGTCCCAAGTCCTAAGGTGTCTGATACGGTCGTCGAGCCCTATAATGCCACGCTTTCAGTTCACCGATTGGTTGAGAATTCTGATGAGACGTTCTGCATCGATAATGAAGAACTTTATGGCATCATTTCCACACGTTGAAACTCCCCACTCCCACCTACGGTGATCTTAATCACCTCGTCTCCGTTGTCATCTCTGGCATCACAACATGTTTACGCTTCCCTGTTATGATGCGCTCTCTTAAACTAATTTGTGCCCGCCTTGACTTGACCAAACTTGGGAACTCGTAGCGCTTGACACAAACTCGCCTTTACCACTCTTCAACTCCCTTACACACCTCACTTACCTCACATCTACTTCCCCTCGACACAAACTCGCCCTTACCACTCTTCAACTTCCTTACACGCCTCACCTACGTGACCAACCTCACATCTACTTCCCCTCAAATATGGGAGATCATGGTCAGGGCCTGTCAACAGCCTGCGGTCCTCGGGCGATCCCTCAAACGAAGGCAGGACATATCACACGATGTTTCCATGCTCCGCAGAACGAGGCGCGAGCCATGTATTAAAGCTGTACCTTCCATGTAAAGTATATATTTCCGAACAAAAGAATGTCTAGAATGTGCGGCATGTGAGCGGGGGAATACAAGGCGCAAAGAAGATTACCATATTACTCGAACATGTGCCCGTCATGTGCCGTGATCGTGGGTGGGACGAGCACGATAAAACAAAGTGTTTGCTGTTGACTTTTCCCATGTTGCCGGGGACGCTGCTCGACTCGAATTCTGCCGTCTTTCGCGACTGAGGCAATGCTCTGCAAGCCTGATGAATCCAGCTCTATTGTTTCTGCAGGCACGTTGAGGGGCTTGAGCGATGGGTGAGACCAGATCGGTAAGGTGCGATTCCGTGTTACTTCAAGGAAAAACCGAGGGTCAACCGGATGAAATTCTTGTACGATATGTTTGCACAGCAGGAACCGACTGACCCTGAAGTGCGGGCAAGTGCAAAGGAATTTCTGGGTGTCTGGGCGGTATTTTTCGTTCATCGGGTGCGTTATTTCAGTGTTCATTGTTTTCAACCAGTCGAACTTAAAGTCTTTCCTCCATCTTGCAAGCTCACAGAACCGTCCTTTGTCATTCAACATGACGTCAAGCTTTTTATAATAGGTCGGCGCAAGTTTTGTCACCAGCACCCACGCAAGGAGGTCTAGGCGGGGCAAATGGAAATGATGGAGGAAGTCCTCCTTTACGCGGCGCCAACTACATCCGGTGAGTCATTTTTTCGCTATTACAGATCGATTCACTCACTGCCCCTCAACTAACATCGTTGTTTTCAGGTGTGGTATCTCAATGGGATTACCACTGCGTGCCCACAATTCCCACCTCCCGCGTCGATACCAGTTCTCCCAAAGGTACGCCCAGAGATTTGGCAGGTCGTGTTGAAAACAGAAGTCATATATTTGCTTTACAGCCCACGCTTTTATACCCTCGGCCGACAGATAGGAATACCCCGGGATGAGAGGATGCGCGCAGAAGTGCCGCTCCATCATCCTGATGATGGTGTTGCATTGTTCAACTGGGCAGAAGGTACGTCGTGCTGCTGTTAAATCTTCATCTTCATCTGGCTTATGGATGACTGGTCCGGAACCACGAATCGTCGAAAGAGGAGGAATTCGGAAGGTGAGTTTTCTAGCATTATTGGAGGGCGTGCTGACTCCCAGTTCATTGGAGTGACCTTCAGTGAGTTTCGGACCACCACCATCATCCGCCAAGCATGCGGGAACTCCCAGTAATTCGGCAGGTTGACTGCAGGCAGCAACATCATTCGTCGTGCCCATGCCACCCATGTCATCCAGATGGCTCTGAACGGTTTGGCTAGAACTTATGGCACGAGCGGCAGGAATTCGAATCTTGATAGAATTCGGGTCGCTGGTGAGTGGCGTTGGGTTCGTTTCCTTCTCCTGCACCCCTCGCTCACGGTTCTCCCCCGGAACACTTCCCTCACAATCGTTTGGATCCATGCGACCGTATGGCTTGAAGGTGCTTTTGATGAACGCATACTTGTCAGTGGCCCACTTAACATCGTACGGAGACGTTGGTAGGTTTCCTTTGAGCCGTCGTCTGAGGGCCTCACGCTGATGCCACCAACAGAGCTGGTGTTTCACATTTGGCCAGACTTGACAACTGGCACCAATCTCGGCCATGTCTTTGTCTGTATGAACGAATCTTGGGACGATGCCATATTCGTCACGCAAGACAGCCGCCCAAGCAGCTAATGCCTTGGTATGTTTTCGGTCTTCGACTGATGAGGCCGTCGTCAACAGGCAATAAGAAAGCGGGAATCCAGTGTTGTCAAATTCCCCAAGGACAGTGTACAGTTCTAGATGACGTGAATTAGTATTATCTATGTTTTTTTTCGTTAGCGCATTGTGACTGATGATTAGATGGCGTCTTACAGGTTGCGTTGATCCCGATTTCGACCACCTTTCCTTGTAACAGGGACGTGATTCTTTTCATCACCCAGGTGACCTGTTCGACTCCTTCAAAGTCCGGCAGATCAAGAACGGCAACATCGGACTGAAGCTCGCCAAGAAGGGCTTTGACAGAAGGTAATTGCTCTTGACCTCGTTTCCACAATGTTTCACTCATTTTTGTCCAGGCAAAGTGAACCTGGTTGCGGATTTGGACGGGTAAGTTTGTATAACCTGTTTTGCAACTTCGTGGGGAGAAAACCATTCCAAGTTTTCTCGGATCAACGCCGCAGCTCCAGGGGTAAGTGTAACGTCCCAGGTCATACCACGTAGCTGACCTAACCCATAAGCGATGGGACGTGACTAGGGGTGTTTACGATTCGTCTATGACCGCTCGCCGTGTTCTTGCTCATTCATACGATGTGGATTACTGATAGTATTACGGTTCGATGACTGATGATTAGTGGACGCATTACTGTACAATTACATATGATTAGTGGACGATCACTCAGCAGTAGTAGTAGTGGCGGTCTCGCTGACGAAGGCGGATCGCACGAATAGTTTATAAGGAAGCTATCGACTGGTGTAGTCGATAGCTTGGATTTCTTGTACAACTCTCGCCTTGTTATCCAAAGCCGGTTCTTCTCTCTCTCTCTCTCTCTCTCGTCCTTCGGGGCCGTGTATCAAGAAGCAGGATCAAAGTACTACTCCGCCTCCGCGCGTTGAACGTCACTCAGCCTTCGGCTTGAGTATAACCGCTGCTGAGTCACCGGTTCACACTACGTTGCCCAAGTCAGGCTCACGTGCGAATCGCACGTAACATTAAATCCAAGCTCTTCTAAATCGAACACCGTGGCAACTCTCACTACCAAAGACGGTTGGGACTTCGTACCCTATCGCATCGAATCAAGAGAACGAGACGCACCTACTCGATACCTTGTGGGACGAGTAAGGTGGCGACACGTACCAGACACCAGAAGGACCGAGGAGAATAACACCGGATATTACGCAGAAGCGGCTACATCACAACGCTTCCACCCAGTAGTATTCAACCGAGAGCGCTGTTGCTGGGATCGAACTTAGGTGGAGCAACACCAACAACTACTTCGAAGCAACACGACCAGCCGCGACGACTTAAACATTACATACCACTAGTCGAAGCGCGACCAATCGATCAACAAGGGCCATAGACGGCCAGAAGAAGAAATAAACCTCGACACGGAACCACCCAGGACAGATTTCAATACGAACAACCATCCACCCAGTCAAGCCATACTAGCGAAAGCGCCAACCCCCAAAGGAAGGGAACCTGAAGAAATCGCAGCCAATCACCAGAAGTAGACGCACTAGCTGCGCAAACAGCTGAGTTACATATTCCCGAACCATCAGGGAATGCCATATAGCTACATGACTACCCAAACAGAAGTTCACCACCCGACTCGTTATCAACGAACAAACGGTCATGTACAACAGCTACAACCAGAAGACGTACAAGCTGTCAATCGAGCAATGGGACCGGATATTCCCGACGCGCCAAGTATCCCTGAACACGATATGTTCTACGAGTTCAGGCTCAATCGAAACCGAGTACCTTCGCCTGAAAACAGGCCATTTCCACCAGCAATGGGACCACCAGGAGGGAAGAGGACCGCCCAACGGCGGATGGCCACAAGCGGAGGCGGAGGCGGAGGAGGTGGACCACCTCCAGTAGGACCACCTCCAGGGACCACCTCCAGCAGGCCAGCAATAGCTAACCAAAACGGCAACGACAAGTTTATTGGTAATCCGCCACCAACATTCACAGGAGCAAGATCACAAGCAGAGGCCTTTATCCTTCAATGGGAGGTCTACGCAGGAGTCAACGCCAACCACTCGGCCATGAGGAACAAGTACCAAAAAGCTATGTTGTTCCTAACATACATTCAGGGAAACGTGGTTAACCAATGGGTTATGTCCGCAAGCCGATGGTTGGTAAATGAAGTAGCCACGGGAACCAACCAATTCGACAACAGGCTGTGGGAGAACTTACTCCATGCCTTCAAAGGCAGTTCGGAGACGTTCTCAGCAAAGAACGAGCCCAAGCCCAGCTCGACGCTGGCATACACATGAAGGATGGGAAGATCGACGATTACATCGCACAATTCGAACAACTAGTTCGACACGCGGGTACAACATCAACGCCGAACAAACGCTCAAGTATTTCACAAAAGGATACCAAGAGCGTTGTACGAAACAATGTACCAGCATGACGACCCACGAAACTACGAGGAATGGAGGGAATCCGCCCTGAAAAGGCAGCAGAAATGGATTCACATGCAAACAGTCAGGGGAAACCTTGACGCGTTCAAACCAGGACGCACCACAGGAGGAGCACTAGCTAAGTTGCTCGCACCACTACAGAATGATGACCGAATGGACACATCGGCAGATCGGTACGAGGACGACTGGCAGGAGCCGAGGAAGTCATAGCAACCACCCCAGAAATACCAGGCCGCCATTCCCACCAAGAGGGGGATTTATCCAGCACGATTCAAATGAGACCATAGTCAAACGCAGTGTTACAACTGCCAGAAGATGGGTCACATCAGCCGCGACTGCAGGCAGCCTCGCAGATGCCGCGATACACAAGTACGCACCACAGAAGCTGCTACAGAAGCCCCGCAAACCAAAGAAGAAAAAGCAGCGGAATGGCTACGAGGAGTAGCGGGAGATGACGAAGAGTCAAGGACCTGGTCCTACAACAATTGATGGGCAGGATTTTGGAAACGCCTAAACCCGGCGGCCTGGGTGAGGGCAATAAATTGTAACTCTGTGTACATTATGCGCTACCGTTCTATGAGAGTACCAGTGTCTATTCGTGCAAGTTACAATATGGCCGACATCAAAGCGTTGGTGGACTCAGGAGCCACCGACAACTTCGTTCATCCGCAATTTGTCAAAAGAATGGGTTGGGACAACGGGCATTAGATAAGCCCAAAAACATCTACAACATAGATGATACCACTAATAAAGCGGGACAGATCACACACTATCTGACGCTTAACGTGGAAACTGGAGGAACAAAAAGAGAAATGCGCTTCCTTATCACCAACATAGGAAAGGAAGACATACTGCTGGATACCATGGTGACATCATTGGCGCCGCATAATAGCAACCTAAGTGTTACATTGCGCCACTGCACTATAGGATTGTAGCAACACTATAGGATTTTCTCATCTATAGTGGCGTGGCGCAACTGAATTGGTCATATGTTGCGAGCCATGGTATCCAGCAGTATGTCTTCCTTTCCTATGTGGTGATAAGGAAGCGCATTTCTCTTTTTGTTCCTCCAGTTTCCACGTTAAGCGTCAGATAGTGTGTGATCTGTCCCGCTTTATTAGTGGTATCATCTATGTTGTAGATGTTTTTGGGCTTATCTAATGCCCGTTGTCCCAACCCATCTTTTGACAAATTGCGGATGAACGAAGTTGTCGGTGGCTCCTGAGTCCACCAACGCTTTGATGTCGGCCATATTGTAACTTGCACGAATAGACACTGGTACTCTCATAGAACGGTAGCGCATAATGTACACAGAGTTACAATTATTGCCCTCACCCAGGCCGCCGGGTTAGGCGTTTCCAAAATCCTGCCCATCAATTGTTGTAGGACCAGGTCTTGACTTCTTCGTCATCTCCCGCTACTCCTCGTAGCCATTCCGCCGCTTTTTCTTCTTTGGTTTGCGGGGCTTCTGTAGCAGCTTCTGTGGTGCGTACTTGTGTATCGCGGCATCTGCGAGGCTGCCTGCAGTCGCGGCTGATGTGACCCATCTTCTGGCAGTTGTAACACTGCGTTTGACTATGGTCTCATTTGAATCGTTGCTGGATAAATCCCCCTCTTGGTGGGAATGGGGCCTGGTATTTCTGGGGTGGTTGCTGTGACTTCCTCGGCTCCTGCCAGTCGTCCTCGTACCCGATCTGCCGATGTGTCCATTCGGTCATCATTCTGTAGTGGTGCGAGCAACTTAGCTAGTGCTCCTCCTGTGGTGCGTCCTGGTTTGAACGCGTCAAGGTTTCCCCTGACTGTTTGCATGTGAATCCATTTCTGCTGCCTTTTCAGGGCGGATTCCCTCCATTCCTCGTAGTTTCGTGGGTCGTCATGCTGGTACATTGTTTCGTACAACGCTCTTGGTAATCCTTTGTGAAATACTTGAGGTTTGTTCGGCGTTGATGTTGTACCCGCGTGTCGAACTAGTTGTTCGAATGTGCGATGTATCGTCGATCTTCCCATCCTTCATGTGTATGCCAGC
>WITN01001923.1:0-11525 GCA_015025155.1 Lactarius quietus | reverse complement strand
TGGCGCGGTCTCGGCGTGTGCGTACTTGTAGGTCGCGGCGTCTTCTGGGTTGTCTGCAATCACGACTGATGTGACCCATCTTTTGGCAGTTGTACACTGCGTTTGGCTATGGTCCCGCTTGTACTGTCTCTGAAAAAATCCCCTCGTGGTGGGAATGTGGTTGCGGTGGTCTGGTGTTCCTGGGGTGATTGGCGATAATTTCTTTGCTCCTGCTAGTCGTCTCGCACACGATCTGCCGATGTATCCATTCGTCTCGTCATTCTGGAGTGGTGCGAAACTTAGCTAGTGCCCCTCCTGTTTGCTCGTCCTGGCTTGAAGGCGTCAAGGTTTCCCCTGACTGTCTGCATGTGAATCCACTTCTGTTGCCTTTTCAAGGCGGATTCCCTCCATTCTTCGTTAGTTCCGTGGGTCGTCGTGTTGATACATGGTCTCGTATAACGCTCTTGGTAGTCCTTTGGTGAAGTATTTGAGCGTTTGTTCGGTGTTGATATTGTACCTGATGTCGCACGAGCTGTTCGAATTGGGTGATATATCGTCAATTCTTCCATCTTTCATGTGTATTCCGGCATCAATTGTGCCTGCGCTCGTTCCTTGCTGAGAACGTCGCCAAACTGCCTTTGAAGGCGTTGAGCAGGTTTTCCCATAATCTGTTGTCGAATTGATTGGTCCCTGTTGCGACCTCGTTTACGACCATCGGCTTGCGGACATGACCCATTGGTTGACCGCGTTTCCCTGAATGTATGTTAGGAACAACATAGATTTTTGGTACTTGTTCAGCATTGCTGAGTGGTTTGCGTTGACCCCTGCGTGACCTCCCATTGAAGGATAAAGGCCTCGGCTTGTGATCTCTGTCCTGTGAATGTAGGTGGTGGTTACCGATGAATTTATTATTCCCCCTTGTTGTGCGTTGTGAGCTACTGCCGGTCCCGCTAGTGGCGATCCTCCTCCTGGCGGTCCTCTCCTGGCGGTCCTCCTCCTGGTGGTCCTCCTCCTGGTGGTCCTCTTCCTGGCGGTCCTCCTCCTGGTGGTCCTTGCTGTCGTAGTGGTGGAATGGTCTATTCTCAGGGGATGGTACCTGTTGCGGTTAAGCCTAAACTCGTAGAACATTTCAGTTCTTTCGGGGATGCTTGGTGCATCGGGGAATCTGGTCCCATTGCTCGATTGGCGGCTTCTACGTCTTCTGGTTGTAGTTGTTGTACGTGCCCCGTTTGTTCATTGATGATGAGTCGGGGTGGTGATACTTCTGTTTGAGTAGTCATGTAGCTATATGGTATTCCCCTGATTGGTTCAGGAATATGTAACTCAGCTGTTTGCGCGACTAGTGTGTCTATCTCCGGTGATTGCACCGCTATTTCTTCGGGGTCTGCTGCTTCGCTTCGTGGGGTTGGCGATCGTTCGCTAGTTTGGCTTGATGCCGTCCTTGTTTCTGCTCTTAGCTGGAATTCGGTCCTTGTGGTTCCGAATCGAGATTTTCTTCTTCTTGACCGTCTATAGTCCTTGTTGATCGATTGGTCGTGCGTCTACCAGTGGTACGTTGATATGTAGATCGTCTGCCGCTGGTCGTGTTGCTTCGAAGTAGTTATTGGTGTTGCTCCACCTGAGTTCGACCAGCAACAGCGTTCTCGGTTGAATACTACGGGATGATACCTTTGTGAGGTGGCTGCTTCTGCGTAGTATCCCGTATTATGTTCTTCAGATCTCCTGGTATCTGGTACGTGTCGCCACCTTTACTCGTCCTATGAGGTAACGAGCGGGTGCGTCCCGTTCTTTGTGTCGATACGATAGGGTACAAAGTCCCAGCCGTCTTTCGTGTTGAGAGTCGCCACGGCGTTCGATGATTTTTGAAGAGCTTGGATTTAATGTTACGTGCGAGCTGCACGTGAGCCTGACTTAGGCAACGTAAGGTGAACGCGTGACTTAGCAACTTGTCAACTCTAGCACAAAGGCAGAGGATCGTCTCAACGCGCGAAGCGGAGTCTTGCTTCTGATAACAACACGGCCTGAACAGGCGAAGAGAGAGAGGGAAAGGAGCCTTCTGGATTCGATATGAGAAGTGTACAAGAAATCCAAGCTATCGACCACAACAGTCGATAGCTTACTTATATAGTACACAACTGCAGTCCGCCTTCGTCAGCGAGACCGCCACTACTACTACTACGCTTCCTCTGCTGTGTAATCGTCCACGTCTGATCAGTAATCGTATCACAAACCCATCAGTCATCGTACAGTAACCATCAGTCATCATGCAGTAATCATCAGTCATCACTCCGTCGTACAGTAATAGTTCGTTATGCCATGTCCCCTGGGTTATCGGCTTAGGTCAGATACTTACTATGACCTGGGACGTTACACTTAGGAAGTGGCAGTCTCCTCCTGATCCCTCAATAAATTACAATATTGCGTGCAATCTTCAACATAAGGGAATGGCAGAGTGGTTCTGTGACGGCAACATTTTCGAAGAATGGAAGGTAACGGGTTCCCTGCTATGGATTCACGGGAAATGTACGCCCTTCTTACCGATGATGGCTCCGCGTGATCTGACGGACTGCCGGTTACATAGCTGGATCCGGGAAGAGTGTTCCATGGTTAGTTGCTCTTCAACTCTCGCAGCGTTGGGAGGCTCAAGATTACTGAATAGCTCCGCAATTGTCCAAAAGATTACCGTGTTGTACGAGGCTGGAACAGCATCAATGGCTTATTTCTATTTCGACTTTAGGGATGTCGACAAGAGATCCCGCCGCAATCTCCCCTCACTTCTTGTCCAACTTACTGCTCGTTCCGATCCCTTTTGTGACATACTCTCCCGCCTCTACAAGCACATGATGATGGCGTGCGTCAGCCCAGTGACAGCTCTTTGATGTGCTGCCTAAAGGAGATGCTGACACTTCTGGATCAAGGCCTAGTTTATCTTATCTTGGATGCCCTCGACGAGTGTCCCAGCACCTCTGGCATACCTTCGTTTCGCGAACAGGTCCTCAACCTCGTGAAGGAGCTTGTCAACCTGCATCTGCCAAATCTTCATATTTGCGTCACGAGCTGCCCGGAGGTGGATATCCTGAACGTGCTGGAGGACGTCACATCTCATTCTGTCTCTCTTCACAACCAAAGTGGACAACAGGAGGATATAACCAAATATGTCGAATCTGTGGTACACTCTAACTCCTCCAGGGTGATAAGGAGATGGAGGGATGCCGATAAAGATCTAGTTATTAAGATGCTCTCTGAAAGAGCTGACGGAATGTGAGTGCATTTAGTGATGCCAATTCCTCTGGCTGATCTCATTTAATTAAGGTTCCAATGGGTTTTCTGTCAGCTGGAAACACTGCGACATTGCCTCCCCCAGAACATTCCGCGTGCTCTATGTGACATGCCTGCGTCGTTGGACGAGACATACGAACATGTGCTGAAGGAAATAACAACAGCCAACCGACACCATGCTTATCGTTTGTTACAATGTCTCACAGTGGCCAGCCGTCCACTTCGTGTCAATGAGCTCGGAGAGATTCTCGCGCTCGACTTCGACGGAGCCAAAGACGGGATACCAGAATTGAAGGAAGACTGGCGGTGGAGGGACCAGAAAGAAGCTGTGCTGTCCACATACTCCAGTTTGATTGCAGTTGTCAACTCCGGCCATCACAGCGTGGTCCAATTTTCTCACTTTTCAGTGAAAGAATTCTTAACCTCGGATCGCCTCACTGCCTCAAGCGCAGATGTTTCTCCCTTTCATATTCCTCTCGAGCCAGCGCACACCGTCATTGTCGGGGCATGCCTAGGAGTCCTACTCCAATCTGATGCTGGTGCTGTTAGCGCCATGGCCAAGAATAGCTCACCTCTGGCCCAATATGCTGCAAGGCACTGGGTGGACCATGCTCAGTTTGGGGAGGTATCAACAACAGTAGAAGATGGGATGCGACATCTCTTTGACCTGGCACACCCACATTTCGCAGTGTGGCTCAGGTTGCATGACATCGATGCAAGATGGGACAATTTTGTCGGTTATAACAGCATGATTCCTCATGGATCTCCCCTATACTATTCCTCACTATGCGGATTCTGTGATCTGGTAGCACACCTCATCGATGAGCACCTGCAGCATGTAAACGTGCGAGTTGGTCAAAATCGAAGTCCATTAGTGGCAGCATTGTACAGAAGACACTTCGACATCGCAGAGTTACTACATCAACACGGTGCAGATGTGGGCATCAGGGGCAACGTTAACCGCACTCTATTTCATGGCGCATCAGTCAACGGACTTACTGATATTGCCCAGTGGCTACTTGCACATGGTGCCAATGCAAACTCGCAAGAGGACAACGGTGAGACAGCACTCCATTTGGCGGCAAAGAATGGACGAATTGAATTTGTTCAGATGCTACTGAAGCACGGGATAATCGTTAACTCCAAGAACAAGGACAACTGGACTTCATTGCACCTGGCATCAGAAGGTGGATACGTCGAAATTGTGTGGCTGTTGTTGCAGTACGGGGTAGATGTCCCTGCCCAGGACATGAAACACAGTGCACCTTTGCATCTGGTGTTGTCTTGGGTGAGTGTCAACACAGTGTGACTCTTGTCAAGAGTACAGTGCTGACATCGAGCACAGAATGATGGTTATTCCTCATGTTACAATTGGCCACGCGTGTCACATACGTTGACCGTTTGGTCTGAACTTTTGTCACGACGTTTAGTATCACATGGACTATCATTGGGACCATTCTCAAATTCTATTTCGTACTTCCCATCCCCACGCATCCTCTCTATCTTGTGACCCCTTCTTATCGCTTTATCCTTCTATCTCATTCGATACTGTTCCATATGACTTCATGCTCATACTGATACTAGTAGTATTAGTGGCGATCCTAGTAGCATGACTACCAAGTGGCGTTCCTGATTCGCATATAACGTGTACTTGTAACGAACTAAGACCTTAGGTCTGAGTTCTTGAAATCTCATCGACTTCACACTGTCACGAACCCGGGCTGCATCCAAGTCCAGTCGACTTGTCAGCTCCAACCTTCTTCTCTACAACAATTGGAGATACTTCATATCCACTCCACTGCTCGTATATTCACTACTCCGCCTAGGGTCATTCCCTACACTCTCACATACTGTTGACGCCATATCCACAACCCTCGTCAGGGGAGGCGTGGCAGTCTCTATGAAGGCATCGACGCCAGAACCCCCAGCACAACCGGTACTCCACACTCGCTGCTCAAGTTGAGCTGATACATCCAGTCGAACGTAACATTAACTCAGACCTCTCCTCCATCGTGGCGTACCCACAAGACGAACGAATCATGAAGAGGCGAACAAAACGTCCCTACAAAGTTTCTCAAGGGAGCATTTTGGAAGGATGACCCTGACGCTACATGATCTGGCTACTTCGCCTATAGTCAATTCGAGAAAATCGATATCCCCATCAAATTCGACTTTATTACTCTCGAGTGGGGAACAGCCCAACGAAGCCAACGAAGCGGTGATTGGAAAATTACCCGACCACCAGATTCTCTCCATCAGTTCCAGTTATCCATCCCTGAACCTGAAAAGGTTGACCGATCCGAGTGGGGTCCCATTGACGGACAACCTGACAACGCACTGGAAGAATGGTTACAATTTACATCAGACACAGGAGACGAATTGGACGACACGTTAAAATTCCCACTACATCACAACAAGAAGACAAAGAAGTAAAACTTGCTCGATTGGCTGAACATGTACCCATGGAAGTTTCCACAATCCGAACCCGTACTCTCTCCGACGTACCTATGCTGGCTTATACAATGTCACAAATCGCATCGACTACCACTGTCCCTCCAGCGACTGTACTGGGCCGAACTGCTCAATTTGGAATACCCCTGGGATTCCCTTCCGGGGGAGGACCAAGCAGAGGAGGAGGAAGTGGAGGCAATCCTTCACCAGGAGGAAACCCACCTCCTCATTTCATTCCTCTACCCGGAGGAGGAGGTGACCCTAACCCAGGACCACCCAATGGAGGGCCTGGAGGAGGGGAGATATGGAGCCGGAGGAAGGGGAGCTCATGGAAAGCTAGTTGGCAATGAACCCCAAAGTTTCAATGGAGACCGTGACAAAACCAAACAGTTCCTCCTCAAATGGAATATCTATTGAGGACTCAACTGGAATGCCGACACTCTACAACGCCCTTTCACTCACACGATGCTATTTCTATCATACATCAAAGGAGAACATGTCATTGAATGGACCGGAGCTCAAGTAATGTGGCTCCATGATCAAATTGCAGGAGGAGCCCATATCTGGGATGAATACTTATGGGTCACGGTGTGTCATGATTCGCTGTCATTGACCTTCGTAAGCGGATGACGAGTCGCTCCCGAAACTTACTCATGAACATGTTGTGGATTACTGATAGTATTACTGTACGATGACTGATGGTAGTAGTAGTTGTGGCGTTAGTATTAGTGGACGTTATCAAGCATTAGTAGTAGTGGCTGTATCGCTGACGAAGGCGTACAGTCAAGATACGATATAAGTAGCTGTCGACTGTTGTGGTCGACAGCTTGACTCTCTTGTACACCTTGAATCTAGTCAGGTTCTCTTCTACACCTGCCTCTTGTCATCTCTCTTAGGAAGGCGCTTTCAAGCGTCCTTGGAACAAGTCACACCTTCGCGTGTTGACACGTAGTGCTAAGTCACATTACCTCGTCATCGCGTGTAGGGCCTAAGTCAGGCCACGCTGTGCCAATCATAACACGGTGCTTGACCAGTTCAAGGACACATTCATTGATACTGTAACGTTTCCACTAAACGTTGGTCCGACTTGAACCCGAAGGTTTTCCTTGTATCACCTCTAAGCCAAGCGCATGGCTTGCAACCTAGGAACAACTCGAAAAGGGCAAATAACCACAGATGGTCCCCTTATATGGCGTCACTTGAAGATAACTCTTGACACAAGTGAACAATGAGAGATGAATAGTCACAAAGACCAATGACTGTAACGTCCCAGGTCATGGTATGTATCTGACCTAACCCATAAGTCAGGGGATGTTGGGGAGAAGCCTGGAACATAGCGAGTCGAGCATGGTAAGGGGGATGACGAGTCGCTCCCTAATACTTACTAAGGCAGTGTGGACTATTACTGATATGATCACTGTACGATTACTGAGCAGACATGGACGATTACACAGCAGAGGAGTAGTCTTAGTAGTAGTGGCGGTCTCGCTGACGAAGGCGGACTGCAGCAGAGTACTATATAAGGAAGCTATCGACTGTTGTGGTCGATAGCTTGGATTTCTTGTAACACTCTCACCTTGTTATCCAAGTCGTGGTTTCTTCATCTCTATCTCTCGTCTTTCGAGGCCGCGTACCAAGTAATCAACAGACTCCGCCTTCGCGCGTTGAGACGATACTCTGCCTTCGTGCTAGAGTCCAGGGAACTGCTGAGTCACCACATTCACTCTTCGTTGCCTAAGTCAGGCTCACGTGCAGCTCGCACGTAACATTAAATCCAAGTTCTTCAAAACTCACCGAACGCTGTGGCGACTCTCAATACCAAGGACGGCTGGGACTTTGTACCCTATCGCATCGACTCAAGAGAATGAGATGCACCCATTCGTTACCTTATAGGACGAGTAAGGTGGCGACACGTACCAGACACCAGAAGATCTGAAGAAAACAACACAGGATACTACGCAGAAGCAGCTACCTCACAAAGATATCATCCTGTAGTATTCAACAAGGAATGCTGTTGCTGGGTCGAACTCAGGTGGAGCAACACTAACAGCTATTTCGAAGCAACACGCCAGCAGCTGACGACTTACACATCAATGTACCATTGGTCGACGCACGACCAATTGATCAACAAGGACCAATAGACGGCCAAGAAGCAGAAAACCTCGATTCAGAACCACCAAGAACCAAATTCCAACTACGAGCAGAAACCCGGCTGTATCAAGCCATACTAGCGAACGATCGCCAACCCCACAAAGTGAAGTAGCAGAACCCGAAGCAATCGCAGTGCAGTCACCAGAAGTAGAAGCACTTATCGCACAAACAGCTGAGTTACACATTCCCGAACCAATTTGGGGAATACCATACAGCTCTATGACGACCCAAACAGAAGTATCGCCACCCCGACTTGTCATCAATGAGCAGACAGGTCACGTCCAACAAATACAACCAGAAGATATGGAAGCCGTCAACCGAGCAATGGGACCAGATGTCCCCGACGCACCAAGCATCCCTGAAGGAACCGACATGTTTTACGAGTTCCGACTCAACCGAAACAGAGTACCATCACCCGACAACAGACCATTTCCACCCAGAAGAGGACCACCAGGAGGAGGACCACCCAATGGCGGATGGCCACAAGGAGGAGGAGGAGGAGGACCCCCGGCAGGACCCGCGAACCAACCAACAAGGAAGCGACAAGTTCATCGGCAATCCGCCGCCAACGTTTACAGGGAACAGATCCCAAGCCGAATCATTCATCCTCCAATGGGAGGTATACGCGGGAGTTAACGCCAACCACTCCGCTATGAGAAACAAATACCAAAAAGCTATGTTGTTTCTCACATACATACAAGGAAATGCGGTTAACCAATGGGTAATGTCCGCAAGCCGATGGCTCGTCAATGAGGTGGCCACGGGAACAGACCAATTCAACAACAGGCTATGGGAAAACCTACTCAACTTTCAAAGACAATTCGGCGATGTTCTTAGCAAAGAACGGGCCCAAGCCCAGCTCGATGCTGGAATACACATGAAGGACGGAAGGATCGAACTACATCGTGCAATTCGAACAGCTGGTTCGACACGCGGTACAACATCAATGCCGAACAAACATCAAATACTTCACAAAAGGACTACCCGAGCATTGTATGAAACCATGTACCAACACGACGACCCCCGAAACTACGAAGAGTGGAGAGATTCTGCCCTGAAAAGGCAACAGAAGTGGATCCACATGCAAACGGTTAGGGTAACCTAGACGCCTTTAAACCGGGACGGCCTCAGGGGGAGCACTAGCTAAGTTGCTCGCACCACTCCAGAATGACGACCGAATGGACACATCGCAGACCGCATACGAGGACGGCTAGCAGGAGCCAGAAGAAATCATAACAAACCACTACAGGAATACCAAACCCCGCAACCACCATTCCCACCACGAGGGGATTTATCCAGAGACAATTCAAACGAGACCACAGCCAAACGCAGTGTTACAACTGCCAGAAGATGGGTCACATCAGTCGCGACTGCAGGCAGCCCAGAAGGCGCCGCGACGCACAAACACGCACCACTGAAACCGCGCCAACTAAAGAAGAAAAGGCAGCGGAATGGTTACGAGGAGTAGCAGGAGATGACGAAGAAGTAAAGGACCTGGTCCTACAACAATTGATGGGACAGGATTTTGGAAGTGCCTAAACCCGGCGGCCTGGGTAAGGGCGATACGTTGAACTCCGTGTATATTATGCGCTACCGTTCTATGAGAGTACCAGTGTCTATTCGCGCAAGTTACAACATGGCCGACATCAAAGCATTAGTGGACTCAGGAGCCACTGACAACTTCATACATCCAAACTTCGTCAAAAGGATGGGATTGGGACAACGGGCATTAGATAAGCCAAAAAATATCTACAACATCGACGATACCACTAATAAAGCGGGGCAGATCACACACTACCTCACGCTCAATGTGGAAACAGGAAAAACAAAAAGAGAGATGAGATTCCTCATCACCGATATCGGGAAAGAAGACGTCCTGCTAGGATACCCATGGCTCGCCACCTACGAGCCAAGGTTCAGCTGGCGTCACGCCACTATAGATGAGAAACAACTTCCTATAGTGTTGCGTCGATTAACCCAAATGACAGGAAAGCAGTATTGGCAAGCTGCTAACGGAAGAAAAGGATGACGCAAGGGTGTCATGAACGTTCACAATGGAAACAAAAGAACAAATCGTGACAACCTTGAAAGAACAGGTATATGGAAGAAGATCAGCGGTAGAACTCGCAGTGGATGCCAAACAGTACACCACGGAGGTCAAAATACCAACAGAATACCAAAGCTTCGCGAAGGTATTCAGCGAACAAGAATCAAAGAGGTTTCCGCCCAAAAGAAACTGCGATCACGCAATAGACTTCAAAAAGGGTGCACCGGAAGTAATTGACTGCAAAATATACCCCATGACCAGAAGACGCAGCATTGGATGATTTTATTGACGAACAAATTGAAAAGGGATACATACGCCCGTCAAAATCCCCGTATGCATCATCATTCTTCTTCATTAAAAAGAAGGACGGAAAACTACGACCCGTACAGGACTACCGACGCATAAACGAATGGACAATACGAAACCAATACCCACTCCCTCTCATCGATGACCTCATCCGAGATCTTGGAGGAGCTCAAATATTCAGCAAACTAGACGTCCGACAAGGGTATAACAACATAAATCAAGGAAGGAGACGAACACAAAGCCGCGTTTAAAACACGCCGCGGACTTTTCGAACCAACGTCATGTACTTTGGGCTGTGTAACTCACCAGCAACGTTCCAAAGCTTCATGAACGAAATATACCAACCAACAATAGCGAAACACGAACCCAACGGAACGACCATTCGGGTCTACATGGACGACATCGCAATAGCCACGAAACGCCAACAAAACACACTCGAACAACATCAGAAGGCAGTGGCGATGTCCTGGAAGTCGCTCAAACACGACCTCTTCTTCAAACCAGAAAAATGTGTATTCAACGCCTCCAGTATTGATTACCTGGGGGTAATCCTTGAAGAGGGGGTAACACGTATGGACCCTATCAAAATTTGGTGTTCGCGACTGGACATCTCCCACATCAGTTAAGGACGTACGATCTTTCCTCGGCTTTTGCAACTTTTACCGGCAGTTTATTAGAGGCTTTGCAAACATTGCCAAACCACTGAATGAACTAACGCAAAGACGAGCCATGGCAATGGACTACAAGACACCAAGCAGCATTCGACACACTCAAACAACGGGTCACGACAGAACCCATACTAGCACACGCGGACCAAACACAACAGTTCGATCTAGAAGTAGATGCATCAGGATTCGCAGTAGGAGCAGTGCTACTACAGAAGAAAGCAGACGGGAAACGACACCCTGTGGGGTATTACTCGGCAACACTCAACGCCGCCGAACGCAACTACGACATCTACAACCTAGAGTTGTTGGCCATCGTAAAAGCGCTAAGAAACTGGCGACATCTACTAGCTGGATCCCCACACAAAGTACGCATATTCTCGGACCATCTCAACCTTCGTTACTGGCGAGATCCCCAGAAAATCAGCCGACGAATCGCTAGAGAAGTACTGGAATTAGCAGAATACAACTTTGAGATACACCACGTCAAGGGAACCGCAAATGGAAGAGCCGATGCACTCTCACGACGCACCGACTATGATCAAGGAGAAAAGGACAACGAGAACGTCACGGTCCTACCAAACGAATTGTTCGTACGAACAACTACCACCCAACCACAGCAGGACGAGCAAAGGATACGCAAGTGG